>LOJH01045804.1:1703-13524 GCA_001685095.1 Ellobius talpinus
TCCAACATAATTATTTACATACCTTGAAAAAAATACTCAACCTCATATGGAAAAGCAGAAAATCCAGGATAGCTAAAACATTCCTGTACAACAAAGCAACTTCCAGAGGCATCACCAACCCTGACTTCAAGCTCTACTATAGAGCTATCATAATAAAAACAGCTTGATAATAAAAACGGATGTGTGAATCAATGGAATCAAATCAAAGACCCTGACATAAATCCACAGACCTATGGACACCTAATTTTCCACAAAGAAGCCAAAATTATAAAATGGAAAAAGAAAACATCTTCATCAAATGGTGCTGGTCTAACTGGATGGCAGCATGAAGAAGATTGCAAACAGATCCATATCTATCACCCTGCACAAAACTCAAGTCCGGTATAATTCTTATATTTTATGTAAAGTGGCCCAATTAGTCCAATATGCTATTAACTTAAATAGTTGAACTAATAAATATTTACTATACAATACAGCACTCACTAGTCAAAATTGACTACATTTAAACTTAATAGAAAATTTTAAAAAATTAAATTTCAGCTCTTAGGTGGTATTTGCTCCCAGGTAACTGGGATGAGCTGTTTCCTCAAAGTGTAAGATAAATACATTCTTTTTTCCCCCTGTTGGTTTGGTCATGGTGTTTAAACACAGCAAGAGAAACCCTAACTAAAGCACACCCTTAAAGAAAACTATCTCTATCTCTCCCAGAAGCTATCAAATGCCAATTGCTCAGTCTGCTCACCTGCCCCGCTGCCATGCTGGGATTCTGTCTGTCTTGAAGCTTGTGTAGGTCTTGTGCATGCTGTAACATTTTATTAAGACAAGAAAGGAGGAAATGAGAAAAGAAAACAAGCAAAATATCAATAGCAAGGTGGTAGACTAGTCCTGCATGAAATAATATATTAGATATAAATGAACCAAACTGAAATACAGAAAAGGAAATGATTATAAGGGTGAATAAAATCTGTATTTGATTAAATGCTTCTGAATGAAATACTTTTCAAAGACCCAAAAAGGTTAAGAGTAAATGGAGAAAGACAAATTATGCTAATCTAAGAAACTGAGTGATGTTTATGTAAAAATATTACCATTACACATGGCATATTTTAAATCAAAGCCAATTGTCAGATTTGAAAAATGACATTCTCTAATGGAAAATCACTATGGTGTCATAAAGACATTAAAAATTGTTAAATGTGTAAGGAAAGCCTTGTGCTGGCTTGTTTTTTGCCAACTTGACGCAGGCTATTTGACACAGCTTGACACAATCATTTGAGAGATGGAAACCTCAGTTGAGAAAATGCCTCCCTAAGATCAGGCTGTAGGCAAGCCTCTAGGGCATTTTCTTAAACTGTGATTGATGGGGAAAGGCCCAGCCCATTGTGGGTGTTTCCATCCCTGGGCTGGTGGTCCTGAGCTCTATGAGGAAGCAGGCTGCACAAGCCATGATGAGCAAGCCAGGAAACCACAACTCTTCCTGCCCTCTTTGAGTTTCTGTCCTGATTTTCTCCAATTACAAACAGTGATGTGGAAGCATAAATCAAATAAACCCTTTCCTTCCCAAGTAGCTTTGGTTGTGGTGTTTCATCACAGCGACAGTAACCCAAACTAAGACAGTCTTTAAGTACTTAAAGCAAAAAATTGAAAACTAGACATAAATGCCCAAATCCATAGTTATAGCTGACTTATTTTATTTACTACAGCAAAATGAATATAGATATGAATGACTCAAACAATTTTTAATTCTTTTATTTGATTGTGTGAACACTTTGCCTGCATGTATGTCTGTGCACCATGTGCAGGCCAGGTGCACATGGAGGCCAGAAGAGAGCATCAGGTCCCCTGGAACTGAAGTTAGAGTCGAGCTTGATCTACCATGTGGGGGATGGGCACTGGATCCTGGTCCTCGGGAAAAGCAGCCAGTGCTCTTATCCACTTATCCATCGCTCCAGCCCCAGTTTGAGCAATTTTGTAATCAATTTGATCCAAAAAAATGAGGTTTGCTTATCTCATTTAGCATCGATAGACTAAATATCATTTTCAAGCTAATATGAGATGATTACCAATATCATGTGTTGAGACATAAATACAGAACTTTGAATGAATGTATGCTCTGAACATAACAGAATAAAAATTTAAAAACAAAATAAAATAACAAAAAAATTCCTAAATATTTGGAAATTCCACAACATGATTTTAACTCTTGAGTTTAAAAAAAAATCACAAATGATTTTGGGAGAAATACCAAATTTTGGGATATATATACCATAGTGCTTAAATGGAAATTTAAATATTTACCCTTACATTGGAGAAAAAGAAGACACTTAAAAGCTATGGAAAAGAGTGAATTAAACCCAAATAAGTAGATGGGAGGATACAATGAAGAGCAGAAACAGACAAAATAGAAGTCAGGTAAAAATAGGGTGAAATCTTGACTCTTTGAAAGAGTAATAGTATTTCCAACAGCCCAGTAAAACTACCCAGTGTAATCCTTATGGAATCACCAAGAGGATGCAAGCTCTGCCTCGCTGTTCTCTTTCTGAGCATATATACACATACATACACGCACACATACATACAAATACATGTGTGCACACACATACACACATATGCAAATGCATAACATGCCTACAGATGCATGTGTGCACACACATGCATACATTCATATGTACATGTATAAATACATACATGCATATACATGCGCTTATATGCACATATATGCACATGCATGCATACATGCATATGTACATATACATACATGCATCTTACATAAACATATATATATACACACACCTTAAAAGCTAACAATACGTGAGCAGCAACAGCAATGACAATGGCTGTCAGCTTGTGAAGAGGAGAGAAGTTTTGCTTGCCTCAAGAAAACTGTCATGAGGATGAGAGAAAAAGACAGCAATGGTTGCAATTTTCCTTTAGGGCTCTGGGCAAAGATGCTCCTCTCAGGGAGGAGGCTAAGAGAAGGGGGTTTGCGGACATAGACTCCCCTTTTTGTCACACATAGCAAGCAACATGTTGAAATAGGCCTGCAGGTTTTATTAAATGAGACCATAGCCTCTGGGTAAGTTGATAATGATTTTCTTGTCTCTGAAATGTGAGTGGCAATTGATGGCACCTAGTTCAAGAGGCTCTCTCGTAGAATGGATTGAGGCATGCAAATTGCTTATAAAGTATGTGCTTGCAAGTTGAAGCTTTTATGCTTACCGTAGAAAAATGGACTCCAGTACTTGGGTTTTTTTAATGAGGACAATGTACCCGCCTGAAAGTCCAGCAAAAGCGTTCTACACAGACCTTGACACTCTCGAATGAATGAGAGGGTAGCTCTTTTTTCCAAGTAAATGTTTGAGGTTTTCAAACCCTTATGATTCTAAATAAGATATTTTTTAAGCACTAAAATGGAAGGTTTGGGCCAGAAAACCAAAACAAAGCTTAAACCCTCGAATCAAGTGAAAACTTACTTCTGCCTTCACCACGATTTGCTGCCTGATTCTTAGAAACAGGAAAACTGTTCTGTGAACGCCATCGGAGTGCAGTGGAAGAGGATGCACAGGCCAAGGGGTCCGCAGAGAGTGCCACAGCCATCACAGATATGGTCTCAGGTCCCTAGATCACCTGAGACAGAGTGAGGAGAGGACTGGGCCATGTAGCTCAGTGGTGGGGCACCAGCTAGTGTATGCAAGGCCTCAGGTTCTCAGAACAGCAAATATATAATAAATATTTTTAATGAGTAGAGAGGAGACTGTGTGGGCTGGTGACGGCGTAGGCGGGTCTCCTGTCATACAAGTATTTATTGAGCGCCTACTCATGTTTAACACTGGGTTCTGCTAGTGGAGACATGGCAAGCAGGATAGATGTGCCTCTTCTAGTTAGAAGACTAAGCAGTCTCCAACAGCGAGGCCCAGTGTGATGAGGGTCCCGGGGTTTCTGAGAACCCACCCTAAGTAGAGATGGTTATGGGAGGATCCTTCCTCCACAGGAAATGGAACAGGAAGGGGAGAGGTAGAGAGGTAGACATTGGAAACCAGGAAACACGTGCAGAGCCTAGAGAGAGCAAACTGCTCACAAGGGCTGCAAGGCTTGTCCTGCAACAGAGTATAGAGGCCGAAGAGATGGAGCCAGAGATACAGGGCTGGCCCAGGACCTCACACTTAAGGAGTTTATATCTGCCTTCAGGAGGCAAGAGGCCATCAGGGGTTTCTGTCAGGTGCCAGACACCAGATCTGCGTTATACCAAGATCACACTGGCTATTGTGGGTTATGAGCCCCAAATCCAGCAGGTATTTGGCCAGTTATTATCCATGAATAGCATAGAGCAAATGCCAACAACTGACGAGCAGGTGAGCTGTAGACAAGCAGACCTGGAACAGTGTTCATACTGGGGTAAGAGTAGACGGTGGGACTTACCTCTCAGGGCTCCGCCTAGGGCAGCTGCATGGAAAACACTGGCACCCCAAAGAGGAAGGGCATGAGTGGGGGCACAGGCATGAGTCTCATTTCAGATGACTCAATTTCCAGAGTGACAGAGTCCCAGGGACTTCCAAGTAGAAGAAGTGGACACTTGGACTGAATATACAGAGTACGAAACATCAGGAGCTTACAGTCCTGGCTACAGAGGAGGCTGTTCAGAAAACTGTGGGAGGAGAAACCACGTATCTGGTGCAGTCCTGGAGTGAAAGCAGGTAGGACTGGAGATGGAGGGGGACCAGGAGACTTATGGCATGGTAAGGCAGTGGTACGTAGAGGATGAAGTCTAGGGGAAACTACAACATCTCCCATTAACTGGTTACTGGTGAGAGTAATTGGGGGTCAATTTCTAGCCAAGCAAAGCAGTTTTAGTTTTGCCAAAGTTCAGACTTCACCTCAGATTTTTGGCAAATGGATTTTGTACCCTCTTTGCAAGTAGGTGCTTTGGATGGTAGGAACCTGGGGTGGCAGGATTTAGCTAGACCCACACAGGATGTCAACCTCTGTAAAAAGTCACCAGCACAGGGCTTAGAAGGGGAGGGGACACGGCACGTGGTCCCATATTAGGGAGTCTGCTCGAAGAGGCATTGTTCTAGTGTCTCACAGAAGAAATTTTCTATGCAATTTTCTAAACCTCATGTGAGACTGTGGATTGTTCTGGGTTTCTGATAAATATGCCATGAAATACTGGAAATTCTATATTAAAACTAAAACATTCATGTCTTCATTGAGACAATAGCAGGAAAATGTTAACAGTAATGTCAGTGACTCCCGTGCAGTCTAGAATTTCCAGGGCTTTTCACATTTGGGAATGCATAGCGCCATCTAATGGTCACAAGCCATACAGAGAAAGAGGGAGAAAAAATGATTAAAGTAAAATCTAATACATTTCAAGTGTCAAAGTTGTTCAGTTAACTGGTTTGTAGACAATAATTTTACCTTTTACAGAATTACTGTCACATGGGTGACAGATTGCCCTCCACATACATAGTAACTATGTCACATTTTAAGCTGAAGTATTTCCTGCCCAGCCACATTTATACACTTTTTTAAAATCACAAAACCATCCTCAATACAATAAAAGAGTATATTCAACTAGGATCCTTTCTTTCCTAAAGAGTGACTGAGTTAAAGAGTTCCACAGGAAGCTTTATCTTGGTTTTTGCAAAAATTAAAATGGGGCCCATCTTCTGCACAGACCATAATTATTGCCACCACAGTCCTGGAAGGCCCTCAAGACTAGGGGGATGATGGTGTAATTTAGTGAGCCTTACCTTTGCTGGTCCTATTTTGGAAAGTGGCAGCCTGTGGCATGGCCCTCCATAGCCCAGCCCTGGGGTCAAAGGAATTTTCCATTGCTCACACAAGCCACTCAACTGTGGAGCACAAGTGAGAGAAGTTACAGGGACACAAAGAGTGGCAAACGCATCGCTATTCACAGTCTTCGTGGATCTGACCTGAGGAGCAGCCAACTTTGCTCCCCCGAGAACAAAACCCTAAACTTTGCCTCCCAGCTCGGTGGCTTCCTCAAAACTTTTATGTCTGCCCTTTTGACACAGTTTAATTCAGACTCTATGTAAATTAATAGTGCCACAAAGAACAGATTTTAAAATATTCTGCTCTAGGAGGGATGCAAAGAAGAGTAAATGGGGCAGAGGCTAACCAGAATGCATTGTATACATGTATGAAATTGTCCAAGAGAAGTAATAAAAATCATTAATTTTAATTAATCCTAAAGAATTTTTAAAATTCACTGTTATTTGACTCTCTTCCATGGTATAAGGTATATTGAACAATAAAAATCCCCTAAAATATGATGTGTAAAACTAACATGTTCATTGGTTGTTTATTCTTGACTGTATCTGGACTGCAGATCATGTGTTGATCAGCAGATTGCTTGTGCAAAACTGAAAATATATCTTAATCTAACTTCTAGGCCAACCAGTCTTGTGAAGGGGTTTCCATGCTAGGAAAGTTTAAAAAAAATTAAGACAATAGTAAAAAGAAGATAAGAAGAAAAGGAGGGGCAGTTAGGAAAGAAAAGGAGAGGGAACAGCGAAGAATTTATTTATTGAGGGTTTAGGCATTTGCCCACTGAGTGTTAGAAACAACGATTTTCACAAAGCGGCAGCAATGTGACAGCCACGCCAAACCACTGCTTTCTGTGCTTCTTTCGGGTCTGGAACACGTTGCATATGGGAGTGGGAAGCAGTGTAGGGTGGAAGGACGGGGGATAAGGTTGAGGACTGTGGCTGTCTGCTGTGGAGGCTGACATGCTCACACGTTGGACTTTTGGGTGGCTGAACTGCTGTGGTGAGTGTGAAATGTCCCTGTGGACCCGTGTGTTTGAATACTTACGCAGTCTTCAGCCCGTGACTGGTTTGGGGAGGTTGTGAACCGCTAGAAGCTGAGCTGCTGTCTCCTCTTTGCATCCTGACTGCAGACACTATGTAACCAGCCACCTTGGGGTCCTGCTGCCACACCATCCCTTCATACAGCTTTCCTTCAAACCGTGGCCAAAATGAACCCTCCCTCCCTTGGGCCTGCTCCCTCTCTGCCACCTGATGGCATGCCCGAGAAAAGCAACGAACACACACGCACCGAACACACACGCACCATCTTGCTGAAACAGAGGTTTTCCTTCTCAAGCTCAAGTCCCCTGAGGTCCCACAGTGAGCAAGAGATGTAGTTCAGACAGGGGATGCATACATGAATACACGCATGGTTACCCTTGGGTTGAGCCTCAGCACAACACAACCAGGAGAGCGATGCACACCTGTAATCCCAGAGCTCAGGTCGTAGAGGCAGGAGGAGCAGAAGTTCAAGATTAGCTTAGTGAGTTTAGGGCTAGCCTGGGATACATATTAAATGTATCAGAGGGAAGGAAGCACAGAAGCTAAGCTTCATCATAATTAATCAGCTTTGTCTTCTAGCTGAGCAAGAAGTAACTGTCACTACCACTGTGGCTATATGAATTTATTCATCCATTTATTGTTTTAATGCACGTGCACGATGTGTATGTGAAGTATATCTGTATGCACATGTGCATGTGTGTGCTGTAACATGTATGTAGAAGTCAGAAGACAACTTTAGATGCTAGCCCTCACTGCCACCTTGTTTGAGGCTGGGTCTCATGTTCACTACCACATAGGGCAGCTATCAGGTCAGGGACCGCCAAGAATCCCATCTCTATCCCCCATCTCTTGGGAGGCATGTGCTCCCTCACCCAACTTTATTTGAGTTCTGGGAATCCAAACTGGTTTTCATGCTTGTACAGGGAGGTTTTCAAAATCCCCTTCAGGAGCTCTGTACAAGGGGGGTGTGAGAGCCACTGTCAAACAGGAGAGGGCTCTAAGGACATGCCAGAGACGAGCGTCCATTTCTTGTGAATTTTTCTTAAAAAATCTTAAAAATCTCTTTAAAATTTTTCTTATGTCTTCTGTTCCTGAAAAGAATTCACATCAATTGAGCTTTATCTTAGAGCTTACATATGGATATTAAATGGAGAAATTGCTGGTAGTCTGATCGCATAGAGATAAAAGCTGATGTGTTTGACACATTTCTTTGTGAGCCTTTTTCTATGTTTATATACAAGCAAACACTGTGTAAGAACATGACCAAGATACAGCCATTCTGTAGAACAGTAAACAGACCCGGGGAAGGCCTCCCGGGACTGTGGAAATTTTAAGCTCACTATGAAGATACCATTTCCTCTAAGAAGGATCTCTTCCTCTCTGCTAACAGGCAGCTTCCAAGGCAGGGCTGTCTTGGTAAGTCTGTCCCAGGAGTGAAGAACAGTTCGGAGGGAAGGTGCTGTGTGGGAGACAGATGCCTTCTCACAGCTAACTAGCAGACCTGGCTGCTCTGTGGGCCAGAGAACGAGATTTCTAAGTACTTTCTGTACTGCTTTCTGTGCACTTTGAAAACTTATGCAAAAGAAACTTGAAAAAGATTTATAATCACCCACAGGTCCCTTCTGAGAGAGAGAGCTATGATCTTAGCAAGCTCACTAATACGGTTACATTTGCCTTTGTTCTTTACCTTCAGGTGTTTGGGAAACTGGGTCGTTTGGTCCCTTTGGCTAGTGGTACCTGTTTCTTCGTGCCAGCAGAGGGCGCTCTGCTGTCCTAACACCAGGATGAAATACCAAGACTAGCCAGAGGTGGGGACTAACAGGAGAGCAAGGGAGGGAAAGGACTTCCTCCACTTCTGAAGTGGACGGGTGGGGGCGTCCAAGGACCAGCCTTTCACAAGCCTGTGTTTTTTCCTGTTGTGCTTGCTTTCAAGCCTGCCCAGATCTTAGGCTCTGGGGTGCTGTTCCTGTCATGGTCGTTTAGGATGGGGCGCAGAGGGTCGCGTTATACTCACACTTCTGTTAGAGGCAACAACTGAACAGTCCTCTACAAAGGTGGGAAACTCTGTAGTGATTGCCCGTCAGGCATTGGGTTTGTCCTAACAAAAATCTGACCCTTTATTATTTAGGGCGCGTATGTGGAATGTGTCCATGTGTGCTCTCCCATCGCCATATGTGAGGTCAGAGAGCATTACCTTGTACTTTATTCCTTCGCACCTTCCACTCTCACGCTCTACCAAGTCCACAGACATACACACCACTTTCTTCATACACACCACTTTCTTTTTTAATTTTTTTATTTATGTATGTTTTTTAAATATTTATTTATTATGTATACAATAGTCTGTATGTCTGCAGGCCAGAAGAGGGCACCAGACCTCATTACAGATGGTTATGAGCCACCATGTGGTTGCCGGGGGAATTGAACTCAGGACCTTTGGAAGAGCAAGGCAATGCTTTTAACCACTGAGCCGTCTCTCCAGCCCCTACACACCACTTTCAACACAGAGCCTGGGACATCTACAGCTTCGTGGACACACAGGGAAGACATTTATCTCCGTGTTTATGTTTTTAATGAGAAATTCCTCCTTCTTGATTGGACAGGAGTTTTGCCCACCCCGTTTTGCCTACTATATGGCCCATGTTAATGCATGCTGTTTTCTCGCTAACTTGTTAGTTCCAGGACTATGGGGCCAATGTTCTCCGTGAGGCTGGCCTCCAGGCACGGCTATCCTAGCACTCATTATCCTTCATCATCCTTGTGCAACAATCTACTGAGAAAAAATGCTAAGGATGCTTACGTTTTTTTAAATCAGTCTTTCCATAGTCTTTGATTCTGGGCATTGAAATCAGTTACAGGCCAAGATACATGTGGTAGCTTGAACTGGCCCCAGTCATCTCATAGGGAATATCACTATTAGGAGGTATGACCTTGTTGGAGTGGTATGGCCTTGTTAGAGGAAGTGTGTCACTGTGGGGTTGGGCTTTGAGGTTTCTTATGCTCAGGGTACCTCCCAGTGTCCTTCCTGTTGTCGGAAAGATGTAGGACTCTCAGCTACTTTTCCAGCGCCATGTCTGCCTGCATCACCGCCATGATCCCCATCATGATAATAATGGACTGAACCTGTGAAACTGTAAGTGAGCCACTCCAATGAAATGTTTTCATTTATAAGAGTTGCATGGTTGTGGTGTCTCCTCACAGCAATACAAACCCAAAATAAGACAATACACAAGTTCAGTATAGATTTCCCAGCCCCAATGGCTTAAAAGAATCTTGCATGCAATAGAACTGTACTTCGTGGTCCAGAATAGCAGATTAGCAGGTATGATGCCAATTCCAATTACAAGAAATGCAGAGATCAGTCTTCTCTGGTTTATTTTCACAAAACACTGCCAGGAGTTCTAAATCTAATCATCAGCTTCTTAACACACACACGCACAAATACAGTACACATGAATATACACACACCCACAAAGACACATGCAGACACACACACACCTTGGGTATAGTCTTATTCTATGGGTGGCTTTACTGAGATTCGTTTATGTTAAATAGGCAATTGGTTATATGAAAGACTTAAAATTTTTGCAGGGTAAAATCATTAAGGCTGTTCATGGTATCTTACCTTGTTAGAACAAATACCAAATCATTCTTTCTGAAGAACCAGACCAGCCATGCCCAGACCTTCTGTCCAACATATGCCCTTGTTGGGTAACTCAGGCTTAATAAGAACTTGTCAATAGCTCCCTGGCTAGCTTGCTTATTAAACACATGGCAGATCTAGCCGACGCACAGCAACACTGTGCCCAGAAGCCTATCAGATGCTTAATCTTGGACTCGGGGCTACTCTACAGTGTTGAAAATCTTAAAAGTGGGGCTTGGAAAGGGATCTCAGCAGTTAAGAGCACTTGTTGCTCTCACAGAGGACCCAGGTTTGGTTTCTAGCATCCATATGATGGCTCACAACTGACTCTAACTCCAGTCCCAGGGGATCCAAGGCTCTTTCCCAGCCTTCATGGGCACCAGGGACGCATGTGGTGCACATTCAGACATGCAAGAAAAACACCCGTGCACATAAAATAAAAAATAAATAAATCTTCCTTAAAAACTTTGAGAAGAAAGCTGCAGAATCATCTAACTCTTGCCACAGACATGAGGTCCAAGACCCAGAGGCTGCAAGACTGGATCATGGGACCTCCATGGAATGGCCTTGTTCCACACATCATCCCTTTTCTTTCTTGTTTGCTACCTTGGAAGTCGCTACTGACTGTAGGTCCTATAGTGTAGGAGGATGTTTAAGGTTTTTTTTTTAATACCTCTATCACATCTGATCAGAAAGGATTCCAATGTTTCTCCTGAGGCTTGTAGCAGAGATTACCATTCTTCAGCACTAGTGTTGTTTTCTCTTGTGAACACAGTGATGCACCTTCCCTTTTCCTCCAAGCTGAAGCAGGCTCCCTTAACAGCAGGCTCCCACCAGAAAGGCCTCTCCACATTCAGCTCATCTTGCTCTAAACACCGGATGCCCTCTGCTTTCATTCTTGGACCCTGAAGTATTTGTTATGTTGCTTTATCGAACCGCTTAAAGCCACCAGCAATCATTTTGAAACACTACTGAGTAATAGTAAACAATTTTCTAATTTTTCAAAAAAGGGGATCTACCAACTCAATCCATGTAAAAAGACAGGGAGTCAGAGTGCTGAGGGTCTAGCTGCAGAGAGGGACAGGGATTAATCCTCATGGAGTTTGTGAGCCATTTGGGCAAGAAACTGCTCTTGCCTGGACAGCTTGATGAACTGGACATGCAGGACCCACAGAGAAATGACTGCTAAACTTACCTAAAGGTGAGATGGTCCTTTGGGGTTCCTGCTTCATGAAAGAGACTGCTAGACATTCTGCAGGACACAGAAGAAAGTGACTGACAAACTGCCAAAACAGGCAGAACTGTCTTTGAAATTTCCTGCTTCATGGAAAAGTCTGCTGGATAC
>LOJH01045805.1:0-13524 GCA_001685095.1 Ellobius talpinus
GGAAATGGGAGGAGGGGAGGAGGTGGAAATTTTTAATAAATAATAAAATAAAAAGGAAATAAACTATGTATAAGACATGTTAAAAAAAAGAAAGACAGAAAAGACCACAATCCCTTCAGCTTCTCTTACCATTCTTTATGGTCTTTGTCATATTTTTATCATATATCATAAATATTTTGCTCATCTGGACATTAAATAGCAGAACTCAGCAGACACACATGAAGCTTTCATGGTATTGCATTCATGTCATGTGTTTTCACTTTTATGACAGTTCATTTATTCCTCTGCTGCAGTGCTCTATTACATTACAACTTACTAGTTTAAAAATTTCCCCAAGCTGGACAGATGGCGCCACAGTTAAATGTACTGCTGTTCTTCTAGAAGAGCAGGGCTCGGTTCCCAACATCCACTCTGGGAAAGCTCACAATCTCCTAGCACTTCAGCTCCAGGGGATCGGACACCTTGTTCTAATACCTGTGGGCAAAGTAAATCCTTTTCTCTTTCTCTAGGGTTTTATAGTTGAAATATATTATGTGTGGATATAAATCTTTTCTTCTCTATTCAATTTGGATACATTTAGCTTCATAGATCAATAAAATGGAGTATTTCATTGG
Source organism: Ellobius talpinus (assembly GCA_001685095.1). NCBI lineage: Eukaryota > Metazoa > Chordata > Mammalia > Rodentia > Cricetidae > Ellobius > Ellobius talpinus. The sequence goes on from LOJH01045805.1 coordinate 615, forward strand.
TTCAGGTATGATTCTTGCAACTACTGTCTAAGCTCTGATTTTTTTCCTACCTATTTTAATTACATGGATGTGGACATTTTCATAATATACTCTAGCGACCTTACCTATGGTTTGTCTCTGTGCACTGTATTTCTATTTCATATAGTTCTTCAGTTCAAGAAATCTCACTACACTTAGATCTAACCTACGCATAAATCTGTTTCCTTTAAGTTCAATGATTATAGTCTTCTTTAATGGGATTTTGTTACACCACTGTATTAGACTTTGCATTCTTTAAAGCTGTTACCCATAAATATTTTAAAGCTCACTTTTCCTTATTCTAATATGATCTCACTTATGGATAAATCTGTTTCCTTTAAGTTTAATTTTAATGACTATATTCTTCTTTAACGGGATTTTGTTATACCACTGTAATAGACTCTGCATTCTTTAAGGTTGCTATTCCTTAATATTTTCAAAGCTCATTTTTCCTTATTCTAATACACAAATGTGGATATATTTTATTCTACTTCTGATGCTGACAACACTAAGACCCTCTGAGTCAGTGTCTACTCGTGAACCTGATCACTGTCATTCATGCCTTGTTTTCTTGTCTGTCCAATGATATTAGGAGTGAGCTTACCTTAAAACTTTATGAAACAGACAAGGGCATCCCTGTCTTTTATTTCAGGTCAACTTTTTATCTAGTGCCCCCACCCAGATTTCCAGGGAAGAGGAATGCTGGTCTTTATGTTTTAGCTGCTGCTTTTTAGATACCTTCAATAAATCAGTTTTCTGGCTCTATCCTGCCATATTGCCAGAAATAAGTTCACACTAATTATTTCATTAAAACTACATGTTACTGCAGTTTATACAAGTAGTGTTAATTTGAAAACAAAATTATTGCTAAGAGAGGCCCTGAATATTTTTAGATACCTAACAGATACAAATTCCTTATGATGGCAGCAATCCCCTGTACCAAGGACATACTGTTCTGTTCTCTCCACTCTGACATTAATTTTTTTTTCAGGGCTATCTTCAAGTATTGCATCCGTCCCTTCCTCCCTCCCTCCCTCTCTCTCCCCCTCTCTGTTTTTGTCTTTCAAGACTGAGCTTCTCTGTGAAACAGTCCCAGCTGTCCTGGAACTCGCTCCATAGTCAGGCTGGCCTCAAACTCAGAGATCCACCTGCCTTTGCCTACCAAGTGATGGGACTAAAGGCATGTGCCACCAAAGCCCAGCCAAGTATTGCATTCTTAAGAGACAAAACATGATACAATTTCTAAATAATATATTTGTCAATGTTACTTTATAAGACATAAAATGGTATGAATTCTAGATGATGGTACATTTATCTGTATAAAATTAGTCAAGTTGTCTTTAGGATGGCTCTACTGTCAATGACCATTTTCATTTCCATGTTGAGCATTTTTAAAGATCTTACTACCTTTATTTTATGATTGTGAGTCTGTGTGAGGTATGGCACATGTGTGGGCTGTCTGAGTAGTTCAGAGGGGCTTCAGATTCCCAGGAGCTGAAGTTACAGGCAGTTAGGAGAGCTGACTAGCATGATGCTGTATGAACAGCAGCAAGCATTTTAACAGTGAGCCTTCTTTTCAGCCCCACACATACAGGATTTCTGACCAAATATATTTTCATGACAATAATACATGTTTGTATTTTGTAAATGTAAATTCTTTAAGAATGAGGCAGGTAATAAAATTTGCTGAGCAGTTAGCAAGTTGTTCTCATGAACTTCTTCACAATTCTGTGAAATTCATGGTAATATTTCTATTTTCTAGAAAAGAAATTATGTACTTATGACAAGATTAACATTAAACCAACTATACATGACTATTAAAACAGAATGCTTTTAAAATAAAACAGAATGCTTTAAAACAAAATTCATTATGCTATATTAACTTCAATGAATCTACAGACCCTCGTAGTCTAAAGGAAGCACCAGTGAGAGACCCTCAGGGAGGGAACTCCCACTGAATCCCAAGCCAAATAAAATCTGACCCTCACAACTCATTTGGATTATATTCTATTGTGTGTATCACACACACACACAGTGAATATGTAAAAGTCAAAAGCAAATTGTAGGCATTGGTTCTTTCCTTCTATCCTATCCTGTGTGTCCTAGGGATAGAACTCAGGCTGTAAGGTATGAGGGCAAGTATATTTACCGTGTCATTTCAATAGGCCACAAGTCATTCTAAATAATGGAATGTGGTATAGCTTCTTTGTAAATTAAAAGAATACACACACACACACACAAAGAAGGCAGTCACAACTCACACACACATTATATGATTTGGGGACTCAGGGTTATGGTCTAGCATTTAGTTTAGTATCTGCTTGGAGACCACATGCGACAGGGAGCTCAAAGGCACAAGCTCATCTTAGGAAATTCACACATCTCTGTCATATACACCTCTCCTTAAGGTAAAACCTCACTATTTAGAAGACAGGTCTATTACCACGGAGCATACTCTAGTCACAGATTATTTTTTAAGTTGTCAAACTATAAACAGTAATAATTCATCATCACACTGCTTTCTTAATTTGAATGTAATTTTAAATTCTATGCCATTTTCTCCACAATTTTCTTAGTCTGCTATCTTCTCAAAGGCATTGCACATTTGAATCCTAGCCTTGAACTGTTTACAACATGGTGTAGGTGAGAGTAAATGCTATACTCAGAGTTAGCATTATTCTTAAAATTGTGTGGAATAAGAAAATCAATGAGTAATAATTGAATTTGTATCATGTAACTAGAAATGAAGACAACCTAATGTAAGAGATTTGTGACCACACAGTACAAACATAAACCACTGCCCAAGGCTGTAGAGACAGTTCAGCATTTAGAAGCGCTTTCTGCTCTTGCAGGTCAGGGTTCAGTACCTTGGATCCACAGGGGATCTGACCTCCCCTGGATTCCAAAGGCTCCTTTAATATATAAACTTACATACACATACACATATAGACATTGAGAGAGAGAGAGGGAGGGTGGTGGGAAGAGGGAGAGAGAGAGGGGAGGCATGTGCCTGTAATCCCAACACTTGAGAGACTTGGGCAAGCAGATCTGTTTGAGTTCAAGGACAATCAGGTTTGCTTATCATGTTCCAGGTCAGCAAAGGCTACACAGTGAGACCCCATCACAAAAAAACAAAAGACCCAGTGTCCCTGAACTAAAATATCTGAATTCTGATGTCAATTTTTGCTATTTGCAATTAGATCCCCTAAACAAAACGCAAGATATACACTATAATTATAAACTGGATTACACTGTGATGATCTCGGTCTGTTCAGCATGCCAATCCACTTCTGCGAAGTATAGCCTTCCTTAATGCATACCTGAGTTTATCCATTTTCCTGAGACATTTGAAACATTTTCCTTTAATTTTTGAGATCATAATATACTTACATCATTTCTCCTTCTCTTTCCTTCTTCCAAACCCTCCCATATGCCCCAAATAATTACACCATTTCTCCCTTCTTTTTCCTACCCTCAAACCCTCCCATAGGCCCCTCCTTGCCCTCTTTCAAATTTCACAGCCTCTTTTTTCATTAGCTGTGTATGAATATACATATATCCTGTTCAATCCGTCCAGTGTTACTCATCTATGACTTCAGGGATGACCTTTGGTACTGGATACAATCGTGCTCCCCTCTCAGCAGTCCTCAGCATTTCAACAGTGTTTACCACACAAAGAGAACTTCCTGATTCAGAAAAGGCTTCTCTCAGCACACAGATTTCTTTTTTTTTTTTTAACTTGGATGCAGATTCAGGGTGGCAGAAGTGTGTTGAATGGCAGTGTTCTCTGTACAGACCACTGCGTTGTGCTGTGTGGTGCTGTGCTGTGCTGTGCAGGCCCACCCTCACCTGTTTAAACAGCTGAAGGTTAGCTGCAGTCTCCAGGAACTGTCTCATCACACTGGAGCGGTGCCTCACAAAGCTCTCCTCACAGAAGGTGATGGGCTCACCCTAGACAGAGACAAAGATTGTTGGGACATCAATAAAAGGTCACAGAGCACTAGTCTTTTTAGCAGACACATTGAGGGTCATAGGAGGACATGAGATACAAAATCAACAAACCAACTCTACACAGTGGCCCAGGTTACTAGGAATAGTCCTGTACTAGAAATCCTGTGCAACAGGTCCCTGAAACTCTTAAAACTGCTCAAATTCACATCAGAAAAGGGTAAATCCCCTAAATGCAAAGACCTGACACTGTTAGACTTAATTTTAAATACAAAATTATCATGAAACTTGTAAAAGTCTACAATCCCTTTTCCTGATGATTGGACAATATTGTGTTTTTTTCAAGTTAGATTTCTTTTTTATTATGCATGGGTGTTTGGTTACATATGTGTATGCTTGATGCATTTGGAAGTAAGAGAAGGCCATCAGTTACCCTGGATCCAGAGTAACAGATGGTGTGAGCCATCATGTGCATGCTGGGAACTGAAAATGGGTCCTCTGCAAGAGAAGTCAGTGCTCTTAACCACTGAGTCATTTCTCCAGCCCCAACAACATGCTTGCTGTAAAATCTGTTGCCTGATTTTGCCACCTATATTATTCTTGATCATTGGCTGGGTTTCAAATAATGGAAGATTTTTTTTAAAAAAATCGCCTTCTCTTAATGATTGCAAATGTAATTTGACTCAATATTCTGTGGTCAGTTGCACTTGGTAATGGTCTTCATACTAAGCAAACATATCTGGGAAGTGTCTGATGGGTACTCTACAGAGGCCTCCTTCTCTCCATCAAGCAGGACTTACACTTCACAGCCTAAGACTGGACTTGCTCCAGTTACTCCATACGGCTATAGTCATCACTTGTTGGTTGATTTCTCCCAGTGCTGATCCCCAAACACTTTAGCAGTCCACTGGTGTACTTGAAATATATACAGAGAAGTGGTGATATCTCATGATCAAAATGAAAGTGGAGACTAATGACAATTTATTCACTAGAATAAGATTTGTGTAATCCTTACGTTGTAGTACAGAGTTAAAAAGCGTGCTGGAATTCTGAAAAGCTATCAACTATAATTCAATTGTTAAAGAGACTCAGAGCTCTTATTATAGGATTCTATAAGTAAAATGCTCGAAATTGGCCCTGGCATAGATAAAAGTATGAGTTCTTTTACATCGAGCTTGAATTGAATGGCATGAAAAAAGGAACTTTGGTTGGGATCTTTATGTAAAATTTTACTTGTGTGTTCTATGTGTGCACCTGTGAGGTAAGAGAGAGATGCTGGGCTGTCAGGTGTCTTCATCTATTGCTTTTCACCTTGTTTTTGAGACAGACTCTCTCATTGAACCTGATCTCCATGCGCCCCAAGTCTTCTACCCCAGGCTAGCATGATAGGTGAAGCACACCCAAATTTTGACTGAATGCTGAGAATCTGAACTCAGGTCCTTCTGCTAGTACAGAAAACTCTTTACCCTCAAGCAGTCTTCAACCATAATGTGCTTGCCTTGTCAGAGTTCATAAATAATAGGAATAAACATGATAGCCTGGAACCTTCAAAATGGTAAGCCAAAATAGAAACATTTATGTTTTGACATTATTTTATGTATATAGATGCAGGCCTGCATGTATGTATGGCTACTATTGTGAATGTTGCCTGCTGAGAGCAAGAGAATGCATTCGAGGCCCAGGAGTTGGAGGTGCATGTGAGTATCTGGAACCAAACCCTGGTCCTCTGCAAGAAGACAACAAGTGTGCTTAGTTGTCGAGCCATCTCAACAGCCCCTAAGATGCTTTCCTTTAGAGGCTGTCATCTGTCTGCGCATCACCACTGTGAGGAAGTCATCACCGAAAGCACTGGCTGCACTCCTGTCACTCTTCTGAGCATGCATGGTACGTGGGTGGTCACAGTATACTATGTGCTAAGGGCTACACCTGAGGCATCAAGATACTCAGGCGTTGGAATACTTCATCCTCAAATGGTAATACTGTTTTGGGAGGTGTTAGAACCAGTGGGATCCATAGCCAGCTGAAGAGGGAACTGTAGGCAGGGCCCCAAAATGGAATTTTCCTCTAATTCTTGTCAAGCTCACTGTTTGCTTCTCTGCTTCCATTACACATCGTTGCAGCCATGACTCACTTTGTCTTTCCAGCCATAATGGATTGAAAGTAGGAGCCAAAAATCTTTGCTTCTTCATGTTTCTTCTCTCAGATTGTGCCACAACAGTGAGTAATGTAATAAACACACACACAAAAAAAAAATCAGAAGTGAGAAGTTGAGTCTTTGATGTGATAACCATGACTATACGGCTCCTGGGGCCTTTAGAGCTCATTTGTAGGAGGAATGTTGAAGAGTTAGTGCTATGGGCTACAGAAGCCCTAGAACACTATAAGCAGACTTTAATGGGTGATTCTGGTGGGAGTTTGGGAAAACCAGAATGTGAAAAAGACAGAGAATAATGATTATATTCAAGAAATTCCAAAGGTGAATAATAACTCTATCAGGGATTGTGCCAGAGCCCAATGATGCCATTTCTGGCAAATCCTCAAAAGACTGCATATGTCCTAAGAACTTGGACTGACTTGCAGGGCAGAATAAATTTTAAAACAGTACAGAATACAGCATGTAGCATGATTATTATTCAGTGTTTGTAGTTAGGTTTATACTGAAAATTCTGAGCAAAACACAGAGCACAAAATATAAACAACATATAAGCTGACAAGGATTTAGATCAGTAGGTAAGTACTTGCCTAGCATATACTGAAAGCCTCGGTTAAATCTCCCCAGCACTACGTAAACTGGGTGTGGTGGTATATCCCTATAATCTCAGCACTTGGGAGGAAGATGCTGGAGGATCAGAAGTTCAGAGTGGTAGAAGGCATGAAGGTTCTTTTGCTGACAGGTAAGGAGTAGGGAGGGGAATGAGGAATGTTAAACACACAGGGATGTTGTGGTGGTTTGAATAGGTACGGCTCACACAGACTCATGTGTTTGAATGGTTTATAAAGGAAATGGTACTACTAGGAGATATGTCCTTGTTGAAATGGATGTGGCCTTGTTGGAGTATGGGTGGCTTTGGAGGAAGTGTGTCACTGGAGTCAGGCTTTGAGGTCTCATATATGTTCAAGCCATGCATAAAGAGATAGTTTTTCCTTCTGATGCCTGCAGATCAAGATATACAAGTCTTAGCTCTTTTCCAGCACCATGTCTGCCTGTATGCCGCCATATCCCACCATGATGATAATGGACTGAACCTCAGAAACTTTAAGCCAGCCTCAATTAAATGTCTTCCTTTATAAGAGATGTTGGGGTCATGGTGCCTTTTCATAGCAATAGAAACCCTAACTAAGAGAGATGTTTCTTCAAAGAGAGAGACATAAATCCTGTTTTCTACCAGAAGGCTGGGACCAAAAGTGGGTAACAGCCTGGAGACCTTTGCACTGTGTAGCCAAGCCCAGATTCTCTCCCAGATGCTTATAATGAGCTTGCTTTCCTCAGACAATCTATAAAACCTATCTTTATAGACGATGTCACATGTAGTTTACAAAGAGTTTCAATATGGTCATGTCTTCAGCTTTGGTGTGTACATAGAATTAAGTTGATTATCACCAGGAAACTTTTCACCAAACTGTGTTTTGATTAAATATGCCTAGTTTAAATTACTCAGGGTCAAACTCCCAAAGTCCAAACCAGTACTAGCTGTTGAGTCAAGATGAGCCAAGCTGCTTGCCTCCTGCAGATCATTACTGTGATGGCTATGGAGGTTACAAAGACACACACACCATTCTTCACCCCTCAGACCCTACCCCAATGTATGGTATCATCTTTGGCTATATATTGATTTTGAGGTCAGGCTGGGCTGAGGAGCCTTTCTTGAGAAGGGGAGAGATGAAAGGAGGAGAGGGGAGGATAGGAGAGGGCAGAGCAGGGCAAAGGAGGTGAGGCAAGAGATCAAGAACAAGTGCATGCTGTGCATAGGGACATTGAAAATAAGACTTCACCTATCAAAGGATACAAACTCATTTGAAAAACTTTCATTTAGGAAGAGGGTGTCTGAAAATCAAATGCCCAAACACAGAATGCTCCTATAGGGCATCTTGCCCAAAGTCACCTAGGAAATTGTTTGCCAGGTTCAGTCAGATGGGCACTCAGTGATCACTTCAGCAATGGCTCATAGGACCCCAGACATCTCTTATGCTGGCAGGAGAACTGGTGTCAGTCACAAGGTGTTGAGTATAAAGACAGGAGAAATGTAAAAATTATGGGGATGGAGGCTTGCACCACTCACTGTAAGAAAACAATCAGTAAAGACAGACAATTTGCAGCAGAGTTGGACTCACTGTAGCCTAGGACGCAATGGAGTCTAGGGTGTAGATGTCAAGAATATAGGATTTTTTTTTCTAGGAAGAGATACAGGTACTGACAGGAAATGATACAAGAGAACCTATATGTGTTGAAGGTAATAGATACACAGAGATGGGACTACTCAAGCGCACTGGAGACCAGGTAATGTCAATACTAGCCCACACATGTCAGACCTGGAGGTTCAGGTTGGTGGTCACCCTGCTGGAGTCTGTCTTTCTTTGGTTCAGAATTTCCTTACAGTCATTCTTCCATTTTGGAATGGGAACATTTTTTTTCTGTTTAGTACAGTGGGTCATACCTAACAGTTTAGAGACATTGGAATTTTGGCTTTTGGATACTCTTCAGACTGGTAAGACCACAGGAACTCAGAAGCTATATTAAGTGTTTGGTACATTATCAAGCAGCTGAAAACTCTGGGGGCCATCAGCAACATGATATAATCTAATCTATCCCCTACAGGCTCATCTATTGAGTACTTGATCCTCAGCTGGGAAAGGATTACATAAGGTTATGGACTCTTTGGGATCTGAGACCCAGCTGGCAGGAATGGTCCAGGGTACACTATGTGGGTTTTCTTTGTTTGATTCAAGTTCAGCTCTTTCCTTATTTACAAACTGTCAGGAATCTTTGCTACATGCATCCTTTTCATGAATTCTACCACTTACTTCCCACCAGGCCCGTCTGTGCTAAAATAAATTTTTGTTTGATAAGTTGTTTCTATGTTTTATTTTGTCACAGGACAAAAAGTAAGTAATACCCTGTGCAAACAGCACACAAAGTAGAACTATTTTTTTTCTCAAAAAAAAAACCAAAAGCACCAATACTTCAACCTGCATGAAAAGTATAAAGTACCTCGGTCTCTGTCAGGATTCAAACCCAGATCATATGATTGCCAGGCATTGTGCATTTAACAATTTTCTTTACGTCATACAGCGTAGAAGTTCTAGATCACATATTTGCATTCTTAAAAAATAGCTAACTTGTGGCTGACTAAAATAAAAGAAAAAACTAAATATCTGTTACTCTGTGTAAATCTCTTTACTATAACTCTGTTTCGTTCTGTTTTCCTCTATAAGGAAGAGCAAGAACAATTAATGTTTCAATTATACATGCATGCTATTTACAAGACATATGGCAGAGACCATAAGGTAATTAGAATTGCTTCTCGGACATCTTCAGTGCTTATTATCCAAAATAGGTTACATTTTAGAAAAGCTTACATATAAATTTAGTGTTTTTGTAGGAATACATAAATAATCCTGCTGGAAATTCTTTCAGAATCCACCTTTAAGTAAAGTCAAAATGCTATCTCTACCTCCTTGACATCTGTCAGATTTTGGCATCTGGTCAACCTTGATGCTATTCACTGGAGTCATTTCTTCTTTCTTCAATAAGGATAGGAGAGTCATACGTATCTCTCATATCATTCAATTCTGATCTAACATGACATTAACACCTGTGGTGGTTTGAAACAAAATGGACCCCAAAGGGAATGACACTACTAGGAGGGATGACCTTGTTGGAGGAAGTATATCACTGTTGGGGTGGGCTTTGAGGTCTCCTTTGCTCAAGCTTCCCTCAGTGTGACCATCAGTCAACTTCCTGCAAGATGTAGGACTCTCAGCTATTAGCGCAACATCTGCCTGTCCTGATAATAATGGACTGGACCTCTGAAATTTTACAAGCAAGCTACCCCAATTAAATATTTTCTTTATAACAGTTGCTGTAGTCATGTGTCCCTTTACAGCAATAAAAAGCCTAACCAAGACACCATCAAAAATGAACTTCCTGGGGACAACAAAGATAGCTCAGCAGTTACAAGTATTTGTTCCACTACCAGCACCCACATGGTGGCTCTCAATCAATCTTAAGTCTAATTCCATGGGATCCAATGCAGGTTTCAGGTATACACATGATACACATGCAAGCAAAAACATTCATACATACATTTTAAAATAAATTTTAAAAATTAAGAGAACTTTCTAATGCCATGTTCCTTGTTTCTATAGTATAAAAAATAAACATTACATGTTAACTATATGATAATGATGAAATGATGCAGACTGATAAAAACATTGCAACTGCTATTTATCAATTCTATATGAATCTTAAAGTCTTGATTCTTATCTTTTGTGAAGACATGGTGAACAGTACTAAACATTTCCCTAGAAAAATACACAGATTCAATTGGTGCCTTGCCAAGGTTTGAATTAGTTTCATAAAATTCATAAGAACGGATGATGTGCTTATTATTCCCTGACATAATTTCCTGGGTAGTAGAAATTGCAACCTCGGCCTCCATCACTATCAGATCCTCAACAAACATAGTTAATATCCTACTTTTTTGAGAAATATCAGAGATGGCCTATTAGATGGCCTATTCACTTACACTGGCTTACATTTCGGTTTTATTCACATATTAACTCAAACAGAGAAGTATATTCTTTACAATTATCTGTTAAACCACCAAATTCCACTTTAGATGACAATATGAAATAAAACCTACATGACAAGTAATCAAAAAATATTTCCAGTATAATGTACTCCATCCTGCTGCTTGGAATATTGAGACAAAGAAAAATAATCACACAGAAACTATATCCATGTGCACATGATAAAATCCAAAGATTATGTATCCCAGTTCACCCATTACTTTAATCATCATGGTCATATAGTACCTGACTGAAATGACTTAACAGATGACAGGCTTATCACCATGAGGAAGGAGGTGGGGCAGTGAGGTCGCTGATAACAGTGTGATCACAGTCAAGACGAAAAAACACCAAGGAAATGATTTCTTCAAACTGCAACAGCTGAGATGCACATATGAAATCAGTGACCATGTTAGCACACACAGGTTCAAGCTCAAACAAGGGATTCCAGCACTGATAGAAGAAGTTATCATCAGTTCCTGCCCTCAACTAAAAGCTTGTTGGGCGAAGTAATTTTGGGGGGTATTTACAGTGACCTTTCAGAGGGTCTTGGTCCATCAAACCACATTAGTCTGGAAGAGATCCACAGGTTCTCATCTTCTGTGGAAACAAAAGAAGAACCACTTTTCCAAACCAACATATCCTTAGACCCAAATTCTGAAATCAAGATATCTTTAAAATATATAGGTTGGTTTAGTTTAGCAGCCCATACAATGAAATGTCTCTCTGTACTTAGCTCCTTCACAGTCAAAAATTTCAAAGAAAACACAGTAATATACATAATCCAGACTCTCTGTGTATTTTCCATCTTTACATGGCTTATTTTTCTTTTGTCCTTTCAATCTATGACTGCCTGTACTCTGTCTCTTTAAAGACTTTGTTTTATTTTTAAAAACCATTTACTTCATTTAATGACTGTCTATACTCTTTTTCTACTCTCTCCCAATCTTATGTACATTTATGTACCGTGACACATTTAGAGGTCTTTTTTTAATCTGGATTTGTCTTTATTGCATATCAGGACTGCTTCTTAAAATGTTAAATGGCTTGGCTAGTACTAAGGCTGATTTGCCTTTTTGCTCTGCCAAGTCCAACATGGTGGAAGTCCATTCACTGCCTCTGAGACTGCTGGGTGAGAGCCATCCTCACCACCTCAACTCTGGTAACCAGCTGGCCCATGCTGCCACCAAGTAACTTGCAGCACACTGCCCATAAACCCCATTTAAATGCTCGGCCTCCTGAAAGAACCAGAGTTCGCACTGGCAGCACAGTCCAGAAAGGCTCCATTTCAAAACCACACGGCTTTTTTTTTCTACCTCTGAATTGGGGAAACCTCTTTTAAAAGAGATATTAAGCCATGCTTAACTCTGTTTTTTGTTTGTTTGTTTGTTTTTGTTTTGCCTAGAATTTCTTCCCAAACTTTCTCAGGTTTTAAGTGGATTTCAGTTGGCCACTTTGGTGCTATAGGCAGAACTGTATTTGAAATTTCCTGCTTCATGAAAGAGTCTGCCAAACATTCTGCAGGACACAGAAGAAAGCAACTGATAGACTTTGCCATTAAAAGGCAGACCAGATCTTCAAATTTCCTTCCTCATGGAAAAGTATGCCGGATACTATGGACCTGTAGGTTGAAGATGGGTGCCCCAATGATACAGAAGAACTCTGGATGACTGTCCAAGCAGTGAGCTGTCTCTGTCAATTCTAGGTTTTAGAAGTTGCTTACAATGTACTTCCTGTTTACTTGGGTAATACTATATCCTTCTGGAGTTTTTGATGGAGTTGAAGAATATATAGTTATAGTTTTCCTTAGTTATGATGAAAGATAAGGTAGATATAAGTATTGTAACTGTAATTCTTGCTTGATACCTGTTGTATGTAATTTTACTATGTTAAAGTTAAAACCTTCCTTTTTATTTAAGCAGAAAAAGGGAAATGATGTAGGAAGTCTTTCTGTATATATGTTGCTTTTATTGGTTAATGAATAAAGAAAGTGTCTTGGGCCTGCACAGAGCAGAATAGAGATAGGTGGTAAAACTAAACTGAATGCTGGGAAAAGAAGGCAGAGTGAGAAGCCATGTAGCCCCCAGGAGACAGACAGCGGAATTTTACCCAGTAAGCCACAGCCTCTTGGTGATACACAGATTAATGGAGATGG
>LOJH01045806.1:18498-29110 GCA_001685095.1 Ellobius talpinus
GGTATGGGGTGGGAGGTAGGAATTCAGTCTTCCACATGTGAATACCCAGTTTCTCCATAGCATTTGCTAAAGAGGCTATCAATTTGTCTATGTGTATTTTGGTTCTTTTGTCAGGAATCAGCATCAGTAACCGCATGGCTTTATTTCTGTGCCCTCTGCTCTAGTTGGCACTTCTGTTTTCATGGCAGCGCTAGGCTATTTTCTCTTCTGTGATGAATATATTGGGTGTCATAATTCCTGTATCATTCTTTTTGCTCAGGGCTGCTTGGCTCTTCAAACACTCTCATGCTTCCATATGAAACACAGGGTTGCTATCCCCTATTTCAGGGAAGAATAGCATCATAATTTTGGGATGGGAACTGTATTGCACTTGTAGATCATTTTCAATAATATGGCATTTTCACAATATTGATTCGGTCACTCTGTGAGCATGGGGCGCATTTCCAGTTTCTGGTGTCATAACTTTCTACTTCAATGTTTTGTAATTTTTAGTGTTGGAATCTTTCACTTCTCTAGCTGTGCTGTTCTTATGTGTGTTTTGTTGTTATTGTTGGGGTTATTGTAAATGAGACTTTTTCTGATTTCTTTTTCAGTAAGTTAGTTATTGACAGATAGAAAAGCTACTGATTTTTGTATGTTGAAGATTTTTGACCTGTGCCTCTGCCTTTATTTTCCTTTTTTAATTGTTCATTTCTGTGTTCTTTGTCCCCACTGGCTTCATAGAGGCAACTAGGCAGCTTAGGTGACAGGAAGGGTGCCAGGTTATTCTGAATCTACTCATTGACTCTCTGGGCAAACTTCTTCATCACAGCCTCTTCCTCAATTTATGATCTTCCCATAAATCAATGTGTTTTAAGTTAACTGAGATCAATTGATGATCTTCCCATAAATCAATGTGTTTTGAGTTAACTGAGATGAAAACTGAAGCACAGAAACAACTCTAGAGAATTCTCTGGGGAGAGGGAAGGGCGATCAAGAAGCAGCATGCTATTTTGACATTGTACTGCATTCAGTAACATTATTGGCCTCTGCTCACTAGCTGCCAGCTCCGCTGGTTGTTTCCAAACTTTTCCACAATAAAGCAGCATGATGGTGCTAAGGGGGGGCAAGAGTACAATGCAATTCTCCAAACACTTGTTGGGTGAGACCTGTGTTTCTGTCAGCTCTCTCCCTTAGATAGGAATTTCTTTGTTGTGTGTGGGGACAGGGTGAAAGAGAGAAATCATTACACAGAAACACTACCATTTGGAAATACTTGACCTAAGTGGGTTCAGTTATTTTCTGAGAGTTCACGGATGGAATGAAGACCATAACTTGAGTTGTGAATATCCAGAAGAAAGAGAAGCAAAGACGTGCGAGCAGAAACGCTTTGCCACCTCCTCCATTTGTATGTAATTCCCGTCCCTGATGTAATTACGCTTTTTATTTTCTCAATCAGGTCTTAAATTTGTATGGTGGAACGTAGGTTTACTTTAATGAGGTCTCCTGAACAGGTATCTAGACTCTCGATAAACACTGACTAAGGGAAAGTATATATTCCCAAGGGGCTTCCTCGGGGCTTGGTCTTTTCTGTGAGAAATGGCCTGGAGTTGAAGCAGTGGTCCTTTGAATTGGGATGTTTTCCTGCCAGGTTTTAACACAATGACATTGATTAGCTGCCAGACTAATTGCTTGCCACCACCAGCCTTGTTTTGTAGGCAAACTGGACCCAGGGGTACCATAACAGCACAGGCACTGAGCGAACTTTCCAACCTGCTCAGAAACCTCCCCCCTCAAACCAACGAGGAAAGTGACCTTTCGGTGAACAAATGTTCTTTCACCTCCAGTGTTGAGAAGCTGTTAACACTGGGCCTGCAACGGCAACGTGATTGATGCTGGGCTCTCCTCTTTTCTGTGGTGGAGAGTCTACTCTTTCCCCTTGGAGCTGTGAGCTTTTTATATTGTTTTCCTTTGATAAGGTAGCTGGATTACCCATAAATCTGAATGCGCTTTTTAATGACCTGGTTGTTGCTGGAAGAGTGTTCTGCTGAGTTTTTCTTCCACTGGCTTTCTTCACAAGCCGGTCCTGCTTATGAACAGAGCCTCCTGCTAGCAATCTGAAGAAAAGGTTTCTGACCCATGTTTCTTGCTTAGGCCTTAACTTGTTTAAGGCAAATAAGAATGTCTTCATTGAGCCTGCTAAAGAAAAGGTAGAATGTAAATTCTTTCAACAAATTGCAGAGTTTTTAAATTTTTTTTTAATGGAAGAAACATCAGAAAGGATGAAAAAGTTGCAAACAATTCTTGAATTTTTTTTTAATTTTTAGTAGGAACAGTGGATTTTTGTCAAAGCTCTCCATTGCAGATAGGGGGGACCTAGGAGGAGTGATTGTAAGCACAAGCTGTAGGTTAGGTGTGCGACTTGTATGACTTCGGCAATGCACTCATTCTGATGGTGCCTTAGCTGCCCTTCCTGTAAAATAGATCTAATGATAGCACTCACCACATAGGGTTCTGGGAAGAGAAATGGGTTAATACAATGGCTATTTTATTTTTTCACAAAAAATTTTATCTGTTGGTAGGAACAATCTGGGCTGATTAAAAAATAAATATTTATAATATTTATATTATATACTTATATGTCTGTGTGTATACATACATCTTAGTTATGGTTTCTACAGCCATAATAAATACCACGACTGAAAGCATCTTGGGAAAGAGAGGATTTATTTAATCTTACAACTTTAAGGCCACACTCCACCACTGAGGGAAGTCAGGGCAAAAATCTGGAGCAGGAATCAAAGCAAAGGCCCCAGAGAAATGCCATTTACTGGATTGCTCCTATTGGCTTCCTCAGTTTGATTTCTTATGCCATATAAGTCTACCTGTCCAGGGAAAGTACCACTTACCTACATCAACCATTAAACAAGAAAATACGCAACAGACTACAAGCCAAATAGATGGCAGCATTTTCTCTGTAGTACAAATTCTAATTGGTCTTAATAAATAAAAGCTGGAGTCTGATATTAAAGGGTGAAAACTGAAGGATCAGAGAAGCAGGACGGCCAGCCACTAGAGAGACCTTTTACCTCTACCAATGCGGTCCTGTCCTCAGACTGTCTCTTCAGACTGCATCCTCAGACTGCTGTCTCTACCAAACCTCAGACTACTGTAAACTCATGGCTCTTCCTGCTTTATATTCCTCGCTCCACCCAGCCATATCACTCTTGTCTCCACCTCCTTAGTACCCGGATTGAAGGTGAGGGATCCCAAGTGCTGGGGTCACCTTTGTGTGAACTCTGTTTCTCTTAAGAGAGAGGAAATCTTGTGTAGCCTAGGGTAACCTTGAGCTAACAGAGATCCCTCTGCCTCTGTCTCCCGAGTCCTGGGATTAAAGGTGTGTGCCAACACTGCCTGGCCTCTAGCGATTTAGCTCTGCACTCTGATCTTCACGCAAACTTTATTTGTTAAAAACACAAGCAAAATATCATTCTCAATTGAAGTTTCCTCTTCCTACCTTGTNACAGAGATCCCTCTGCCTCTGTCTCCCGAGTCCTGGGATTAAAGGTGTGTGCCAACACTGCCTGGCCTCTAGCGATTTAGCTCTGCACTCTGATCTTCACGCAAACTTTATTTGTTAAAAACACAAGCAAAATATCATTCTCAATTGAAGTTTCCTCTTCCTACCTTGTNCCCAGTGTGTTTTGCTTTCTCTCTCTTTCCCCAGGCTGAGCTTGAACTTGTAATCCTTTTGGGTCAACCCCATGAGTACTAGGATTAGAGAATTCTTTGACCTTTACTCTACTTAATGTGATAATTTACAAGTTTTCTGTGGAAGTACTGTGTCCCTTCCCCCAAATTTTAGCTGTTCCGGTAAGTGTAATGCTAAGCCCCTGTGGCATGACTTTTGTTTGTATTTGCAGTGTTTGATGCTGCTGGTTAAATGTGTCTGAATGTGTTTACTAACCATTTGTGTATTTTTGTGATCTGACTTTCTAAAGCATTTTTTTGGTTTTCTTCTGGGGGTGGGGGACATCAGTTTTATAAGTGAGAATGTCCTGGGGTTTAGTGCCCATCTTACACGGTTATCCTCTTTCTACAGAGTCTTTGAATTGCCAAGAGGAGGGATGCTAGGGAGCTTGCACAGTATACAGTCTCCAAATACTCCCTTAATAGGCACCCCTCAGAAGTTAAAATGAGACTATGTGAACCACTCTCCAATTTTCATTTTACCCTGCTTAGGATCATATTTATTTAATTAGGTGCAATAAAATTATTTGATAAATTAAAAAATAAGCAAAAATCAAAAACCAGTTTTCCTCTAAAAGGAGCTTTTAGAAAAGTGTGCTAATTACTTGTGAGTTTTCTTAGTTACAAAACACATGTCGTGTAATAAATATTATTATAAAAGAAAGAGTAACATGAAGTTAAAATGCTTGCCCAATCTAACAAGCACATAAAGCAGCCTGCAGACCTCTGACCCTCAGGGTTAATTCTGGTTCTACCTTTGTAGTCTTTTCCAGAAGGAAATGTGTCCACCGTGCCGGAGACTTTATTGGAGTTGGCTGCTGCTACATAATCTAGTGATATCCTTTAAAGGTTAAGAGGTAGAACTGGGCTCATTAATTTAAGCACCAAATCTGTGTATTTATGTTCCTGTAGGACTCTCACTTAACTCATGAGGATCAAATAATGAGCCAGGACCACAATTATAGAAAGGAAGCAAGAGCTTCGGCTTCTTGTGTAAATAAATACGAGCTGTGGTTGCAAAGCCTTTCCCCGTCTGTCTTCAGTGAAGTTGAGGGGCAGTTCTGAGAACTTCTCTCACCCTTTGTGTTGGGTCCTCGGGGGAACAGGTCACACTGAATGGCAGGTTTCCAATCCAGGTGGATTTCCTACACATTTTTATTGTGTTTGTGTCCTGGTGTTGATGAGTCAATTTTACTTCATTCAGAGCTATTGCCCTGTTTTGTACCTCGCTCCAAAGCCCTGTGTTGAGATCATACTCTGTACTCTCTCAGTAAAGTTTTTTTGTATTTTCAGATAAGATTTTAAGAAAGGCAGTTGATTTAAATGAAGCCATTAGAGTGAATGCCAATCTCATGACTAGTCCTTATAAGAGGACCTCTGGACGTAGATACATCTGAGGACAGAAGTGAGACAGGGTTATTCTCAGGGAAGATGAGTGGCTACAAGGCAAGGAAGGATATCAGCTTTCAGAAGAAACCAATCCTGTCAATACCTTTAATCTTGGATTTCCAGCCTCCAAGGCTGTGAGAAATATATTTCTGCTTAAACGACCTCGTCTGTTATTCCTGAGTGTGGGAATGCTAGCAAACATTTATACAGTCCAATCTAGTTGCGAGGGACCTTGCCACTGAAGTTTGCTCCACTGCTCTAGGGTGAAAATGAGACAATGGCTGTTCAGATGCTGGTCAAAGGCTTAGATCACTGAGATCAATCACTTCCTTCCAGAAAAAAATCCTGAACTTAATATATTTAAAAATCAGATAATGATAATTTATTGACAGTTTCATAATTCTAAATGTTTGGGTTAACATTAATTATGTAAATATTACCTGTTATTTTTCCAAACTGGAAAGTCATATAAAATGTATCAGTCAAATTTTTTAACTTTTACAGTAAGAAACAAAAATCTTCCTTTAGATAATTAACCATGAACCTTCTTCATTCTTGGGAAAAATTATCAAACATGTTCCTGCCTCAATTTCCGCCTGAAATTGAACATCATAACAATGGCTGCATTTATAGACGGTTTTGAGAAGCAAGAAAGATTTTTACTTAGAAATGTTGAAACACGATGTTTATTAGAATAAATATTTGAGACCACTGCAATCATATATATGGGTTTTCTAAAGATTTAACAACTCAGGAATAAATCTGTGTATGTGGAGAGAGAGAGAGAGAGAGAGATTCTGTTCATTTGATGCCAAGGCAAAGTCTTCAAGACTAGAGTAGGAACTCTGGGAGCAGTGGAATCTTCCTGCCTCCTTTTAGGATTCTGTGGCTTGCCTTTCCCAGAGAGATTTACTCTTTGTTAAGAGATACAGGTCTGTCCTGTGCTTCTCATTTCTACTCCATCATTGTGGAAAGGGGAGTACTGAAGATTACCTTTGGCTTGCTCTGTTTTCCCTCCTTATCTTATTTTCTGAAATTCTTTCTTTGATTAATGTGGAGTTAAGGGAAGGTCATCTTTTCAAAAGTCAGTATAAACTTATGGGCTTCAGTTATTCAGACACTGGTGGAACTTCTGGAGTCCGAGATGTAGATCTTTTTGGGGGAATCTATTGTAGTTGAGATGCTATAGATCTTCTTGGGGGAATCTACTGTAGTTGAGAGACCCTTTAAGGAGTGCCCTACTTCCAAGACCATGCTTACCAGCCATTCACAGCTCAAAGTTTGTTACTTAGGAGAGGTTACATTGTTTTGTCTGATGTGTGCAGATAGTGAGGCTGGGAGCCAGCCTGAGGGTCAGGACAATGCTGGATCTGGCCTTAAACTTCCTTAAAAAGAAAACAGAAAGCTTGTCTTCCTATGTATAACCCCCACTATTGCATCTCTTAGTAGTACAGGTCTCTATTTTCTAATACACAAGGAAACCAAACACAATGATTATCAAAATGAATGCTCTAAGAATGTTCGTTCTGGTGAATGCTCTATGAATGAACAGGAGCCCTTCCTAGCGTGTTTCTGTTTCTTCTGTTTGGTAGAGGAAACTTGAAGAATAAAGTTAGCCTTATGTCATGAAGAGCATGGCATATGGATCTGAATTAGAAAGATTGAGAGGAGTAGAACAGGTGATTTCAGGGCCTCTTCCAGCTATGGACTGGGAGATTATTGTCCCCAGGAAATTTGGGAGCATGCCATGGATAAATGGAAGCAGCTTCTCCACAGAATATGTCTGCCGACTCTATGGGACACAATGGTAACATATGTGTTCATAAGACCTCAGAAGAATCATTGGATGCAATTTTGATCTCCTCTCTAATTTCAACTGTTGCTTTGTACTATAAAGAAGGACCACAGTAACCTAATGCCGTATTTGGGCTGATTTCCGCCATTGCTGATAAATGATGCACATTTCTGTTTTCCTCTCAATTTTGCGGTGTTAACGTCTTCATGACTTTATATGGCTACTGCTTCAGTCTCTAACAGAGTATCTTGTTCTCATTTCTGTGGTTGACAGAAGCAGAAGAGTTTCACTTTTGTAATCTACTGCAGAATTTTTATGAGTTGATTTGTTTTAAATGTAAACTGATTCTTCTATTTTTTCTTACAACTGAGAGACAACGTTCAAATCTCTCGTTAAAGAGTCACATGCATGAATTATAATTATTAAAAACTGCTTACTGGCAGTTACCTACAAAATTTGTGTCTATGAGTTCAAAAGACTACCCTTGAGAAACCCGACTTACAGAGGCACTCACGGTTCTTGCTGTCCTCTAAGCATTCTGAGACTGGAAATTCCTGGACTGTGATGGCTAGGGGAGAGATGGTAGTGCTGTGTGATCCAGGGCAAGGGTGCGAGCATGGGAGAGTAGCCTAAATTGAATGATTCATGGTCTGCAGATTGAATGCTCAGGAGCAAAATATAGTTACTTAACTAAGGCTCAGAGCCCTGCTTCCTAGCCCGAATGCATTCTCTTTCAAAGAAGAATCAAGATTCTTAGTCTCTCTTTTCATTTTGTATTTGGGAGAGGGTGCTTGGGTCACTGGGAGTCCACTAAGAGAGAAACATAGGAGAAGTTTCAAGTCTTTCATTTTTCAGACATGTGGCAGGGGACAAGACATTCAGCCTTCTCCGTACCTCTTCATTTGTAGAGTGAGCATTGTAATAGCTGTCTTAATCTGCTTAAAAGCGTGTAGGACAATGACCAAACCAGTCAATGGAGGTAAGGTGCAAAGGATTGGGCAAATATATTATTTCATTACATTGTGAATTCTCCTGCTTTCTTATGCACACAATCCTGTTAATGTATAAACATTCTAATACTTTTTAAAATACTGATCATAGGGCTGACGAGATGTCTCAGCGGGTCATGACACATACCACCAAGCCTGAACACCTGTATTTGGCTCCTGAAGCTTATATAGTGGATAAGAGTGCCTACTTCTGCCGATTGACTTCGGATTTATACATGTATGTGCATATGCACAGTTAGACATGCAAAGTAAAGAAAAAACATGACCATAATATTAATTAAGCTACCCTTAGAGAGGTAGAGCCATTAAATGGGTAGATGGATAGAGTGAGATTCATTGACACAGGAACTGAACTCCATTCAATGACAGATTCTGAAGTGGTCTTTTCATCTCATACTGGAGGTTAAAACCCAGAAAGCAGGCAGCCTGGAATGGAAGATGAAACAAAAGTGACCAAAACCAAACTAGAAGCCACAAATAAATGCTGAAACTCTTTCTGCCACCATGTGGTGTGTGTGTGTGTGTGTGTGTGTTTCTCTGTGTAAGATGATGATGATGTTATAGAGATGTCCTCAAATTGGTATCCGATGGAAGATCCAGGGGACAGTAGAGCATCTGCAGGCCTGCAGGTAAGGTGTGCATGGGTTTCAAGAGCATTTGTCTCTCTTTTTGAAAAAGAATAACTCTAATGCTTCATTATGCTGTACTATTGATCTCATGCATGCATGTCTCTCATGGTACACCTGAACACAGGAACTGGGTCGGTAGCTCCTTCTTTTGTGGGGACTTGTGGAAGATTGTGTTTCTAGAGCAATAAGACCTTTCCTATTTCTGTGATCTGCCTCTGACCTTTGAATGCTTCTGATTATTTTTCATTGACTAGCATATTTCTAACTCCTGGTTACTTGTGTGGTGAATAGGTGAATAGATGCTCACAGGACACTGAGCCTTATTTTATCCCTTAACACATAGCGTATAGCTGGTTGTTTTTAAGCCTCCCTTGCCTGCTCAGGAAGCCACAGGGAGAGAGTGGTAGCAGACAAGATGAATGGAGGGGGAGTGGGTGTCTGGGAACTCTATCTACTAACCACACACATGAGACCCAGCACAAACTTCTGTAATAGGCTCCAGTTTCTCACTGGACTTCGCTTATAAAATACAGATTTAAAAATGAATTTAAGAGAAAATTTGATGCTGAGCATTAAGTCCCAGGTCTGGGCATCTTTTGGAGGAGGTCCCCCCAGTGAGATTGCACTGTTTGCTTGTCCATTAAAACAGCAGTGCATGCAAGGAAGGCAACCCTGAGAGAGCTGACACACGCAGAGGCACCACACTTGTCACATTAACTACCTACTCCATTTTTCACACTTAGCACATTGACTAGACCCTCTCTAGGTTTTCCCCATAGGACCATGATTAGCATTAAAGCCTAGAAAACAGAGAGCTCTGGACATCCTTGATGTAGAAAGTCCTTCTGTATATGTGTTGCTTTTATTGGTTAATCAATAAAGCTGCTTTGGCCTATGGCAGGGCAGAATATAGATAGACTAGAAGAGATACATAGAGAGTGTTGGCAGAGTCAAAGAGATGCCATGTAGCTGCTGAAGGAGAAAGATGACTTTAATAAAAATGGATTAATTTTAAGATGTAAGACTTGGCTAAGAATACCCCTAAGCTATGGCCAAACAGTGTTGCAATTAATATAGTTTCTGTGTGATTATTCAGGTCTGGGTGGCCAAGAACAAACAATCAATCTCTGCTTACACATGCTTGATTATTTTTCACAGAATTATGGTATTGCTGCAAGTGTTTAGAAGCCACTGTGATGCCAGAACAAAGGCTTTCCATGTGATACCAAGGAAAGCATTTTCACCTGTTCCAGTTCTTTGTAACAGAGAGACAGAAATTTTACAGTGGATTTCCAAAGCTTGATGAGAATATTTGTGTGACGAAGGTTTTATATTAACAATACAGTCTGTGATTTCTAAGATCACTATTATAGGATACATCAGTGGTTCTCAACCTTCTTAATGCTGCAGCTTTTTAATACAGTTCCTCATGTATAGAGAATCTCCCAACCATAAAATTATTTTCATCACTACTTCATACCTGTTATTTACTACTGTTATGAATCATAATGTAAATGTCTATGTTTTCTGATGGTCTTAGGCAACCCCTGTGAAAGGATTATTTGACTTTAAGGGTCTCGACCCACAGATTGAGAACCACTGGGATATATGCTGGGCACCTCAGCAGAGGACACAGCCCTCTAAAAGACTTCTTCTTTTGTTGCTGGTTGTGAAAAAAATGCAAGGATCTGATCACACTCTAGCTGGGTGAGTTTTCAAGGCTGTGTTTATTGTGAGCAACCTTAGTAATGCCTCTCTCTGGGAGCCAAAATATGCCAGGTTACTATGAATAAAAAAAAGAGAGAGAGAAAGAAATGGTGCGGGACAATTGTATTCTGTCAATTATGTTTTAAATAAATGCTGATTGGCCAGTAGCCAGGCAGGGAGTATAGGCAGGACAACCAGACAGGAAGTACAGGTGGGGCAATGAGAACAGGAGTATTCTGGAAGAAGGAAGCTTCCTCTGCAGTTCTGTCCAGACACCGAAGAAGCAGGATGTGACCTGACCTGCTGAAAAAGGTACCAAGCCATGTGGCTAACATAGATAAGAATAATGGGTT
>LOJH01045810.1:0-13258 GCA_001685095.1 Ellobius talpinus
TATTAATTAAATCACTGCTTGGCCCATTATCTCTAGCTTCTCATTGGCTAACTCATATATTAACTTAACGCTTTTCTATTAATTTGTATATAGCCACATGGCAGTGGCTTACCGGCAAATATTCTAATTGGCGTCTGTCTCAGGTGGAGGATCCATGGCATCTGTTTGACTCTGCTTTCTTCCTCCCAGAATTCAGTTCCATCTTGCCCGCCTATCTAAGTACTGCCCTATCAACAGGCCAAGGCAGTTTCTTTATTCATTAATGGTAATTACAGCACACAGAGGGGACTCCCACATCAATTTATATTAAGCTGCATTTTGCCCCATGGCTTTTTACCTCACTTCCATCTTATACCTCCTGTTTCCTTTCCGTGTCCTTTGGCATCTTTTTTTCAACAAGATTCATGTCTTCTTCTTTTTCTTCTGCTGGGAAGTCCTGCCTAACATCTTCCTGCCTATCTATTGGCCATTCAGCTCTTTATCAAACCAATCTTCCTGTCTAGCTATTGGCCGTTCAGCACTTTATTAAACCAGAGGGCACTTGACAATGGCACATCTTCACTGTGTATAATAAGGTTATTCCACAACATATTAAGGGACCTCTTCCTCAATCAACAAATAAATTACTATTACATATTAAGACATTGTTACATGCACAGGCTTCTGAACAACTCTAAATTCTGCTCTATAATCTATTCTGCCAAAATATTTGATTAATGTAAGAGGACCGTTTAAAAGTCAGATACAAAGCAATCTCAACATATGTACAAGACAATGCCTTTATTTTAGAAATATAAAACTAGCTATATGAATATATATTGACTATTAGGTACATTTGATACTAATTAACAGTCACAAGATTAGTTATGACTTCCATTTTCTTCTTGTGGAACTTCGCAACTCCATTCCTCTAAGCTATCTTAACCACAAGGCATATCTCCAACACTTTCTTCCCACTTTTGGAAACTTATTCAAGGAATCAACTGGCTTATTGCTTACACATCATTTATATAAGATCAAGGCTTCTAGTTGTCAGAAGTTATTAATTTTGCTGTAATCGTGTCACAGCGAAATTTAATACACAGACGCCCCCATCACATGTATCAAAGTAGAGAAAAAGAATTAGGCAGAAGGCAAGATAGGGGAGAGCAGTGGAAGGAAGTGAATTGCTGTCAGTTTTGAGTACTGAACTGTGGATTCTGTTCTCTAGAGTGCTAAGAACAGTTAGACATACCACCTCATTGAAAAGTGAATACTTAAAAATACCTTCCTCTCTATTATAAAAAGTAATTCATGGAAAATGCAACTTATTTAACCTCACTTTTCCAGGAAAATACAACATCAAATCTTTAACATAAAATAGAAATAAAGGAATTCTTTCAAAGAAATAGTCAAATATGTAACCTTTTAGGGATGCCAGCAATCTGGTCTATGCTGACCAGGGAATATTTCAGTTGTAGTGTGTATAGTTGAATTTACAAGAACTAAAAAGTTCAAAAGTCATTGTATAAAGCAGTAAAGGAAAATAAATTATTAATGATATTGGTGACATTAGGATAAAAGTAAGGGAAATATTAACGAGCCTAATTTATTTATTTATAACAAGAGAAAGGAAGAATATGAAATAAGAAAGACTAAATTATGTACTGCCAAAATGAAGAAAAAGAGTATTATATATTTTTGTTAACTTACTATTCTGTTTCTTTGTAAAATGATCATTTGGTTTTCCTACTTGCTTGGTTATTTAAACAATATGTTGTCAAAAGATATTTCAGCTTTTCATATGTGGGTAGAAGTATAAACTATTTCAAATACTCAATTGAATGCTGTTACCATTTTTCTTTGTGCTTGCCATTTTAAAAATCCTTGGTAACTGTGTGTGTAAGTTTTTTTTTCTGTTTGTCTGCATGCATCAGTATCATTGTGAGTACGGGAGGAAAATGAGTAAAAATAGATAAGGCATTTCAAAGGTCAATGGCATCGCCCTTAGTAATACAAACTCTAAAATGTGATTATGTTTAAATTATTGTCTTCCTTTAACAAAGAGACCCCTGGCACACCAGCACCTCTTTTTGCCCATGGGATTCCACAGTCACAACTTCAACTATTTGTGAAAGGTAAAATGTTTGGGAATTTTTGCATGCGCATTGAGCATATATACACTATCTTATTATTTATCCTCAGTAATACAACATAATAAATACTTTCATAGAATTTGCAACAAATTAATTTTTCTAAGTCATCTGGAGGTGATTTAAAGTATATGGATGGAGATGTGGAGCAGAAAATTGATTGTACAGAGGATTCAGACTCAATCCCCTGTACCCTCTCATAGCATCTCTGAACTGTCAGTAACTCCAGGTACAGGAGCATGTGCGGTACACAGATATTCATGCAGGCAAAACACCCAAAGACATAAAGTATTAAAACCAAAAACAATAACAAAAACTATATGAGAAGATATGCAAATAGCTATCTACAAATATCACACCTTATATGCAAAGGACTCTAGTATCTGCAGCTTTGAATATCCATGATGATGAAAAGACTCTCCAAGAAAACAATCCTGGTAGACATTAAGGGATGACTAAATATAAAATAGCACTCAACCCATTGTATCCACTCATTAAGTGATTGTATTAAAGCTTGGATATCTGAAAACCAGCATTTCCCCCATGTTGTTGCCCAATAGAATGGTCAAAAACCAAGTGGAAAGTTAAGACAGTTCTGTATTGTGTGTGATTGCTCCACTCGCTGGAAGACATCAAGCATGTTTCTTGCCATATAAATATAAATAGCAATAAATTTAGCATTGTGGTTTGTCTGTGTTTGTTTCATGAGATCAGACCCATGAATTATGGCTCTGAAAGCAGTTTCCAGCATAAATTGGTTTGGAACATTTCAAGGTCTGTTAATGTCTTAGATTGAATTCTCACTAATTTAGGATAAAAGGCTTTAAATAGAGGGTTTTTAAAATTACTGGTGCTCTATTATTAAGGAGTAGCTGAAGAATCACAGTTGTTTAGAATATTAGCTTAATGCCAGTTTCTAATCAGTTTTGTCACTAGCAGCTATTAAATCCTCCTGATGACAGCTTCTTTCAAGCAGCACAGGATCCAAAGGGCTGCATCTCTCACTGAATCAAATTGTCAAAGGTACAAAAGTGGCCAAGGTAAAACTTGCTTTAAAGATGGCTGCTTATTTATTTCCACACTTTTTCTCATTTCCCTAAAGTAATTAGAAAAGGTCGTAAAGTCTGGAACCTTTATCACAGTTTCCCATTTTACTCCAAAATATGAACAGAGAAATATTGATCTAGAGTAGATAGAAACCCACAATAATTCAAGAAATTTGAGGAAATTTCTGTAAGGTTTAATATATTTCATACTTACAAGCGTTTCATATCTGTTTGTTGAACAGAGACAAAATAAATACAACACTGGACATTCCCAACACCTTCCCAAAAGTGCCAAGTAGCACAATTTTTAAATAAAGGGAAGTCAACTTTCAATAGGGCAAATTTTTTTAATCAAATCATGAAGACATGAGATAGAGGGCAACTAAAAGCCAAGACACTCTTCCTCTTTCTTGCCTCAAAGGGTGGCTTTTTCCAAGAACTTCCTGGAAATGACTTACCACTTTACCCCAAACTTCCCATCATTCCCAAGATGTTCCTTCTTTTCTGCTAGCCTGCAATTATGCCTTCCAAATTAACATCTACCCATTAGATGTGACTTAGTCTTTTATTTAAATGAATACTATCAAAGACCAGAAAAATAAATATCACTGAATTTTCATAATTGAAATATAATTGTTTAAAAAGTTTTGTGAAATGCTTATAATCAAAACATCATTTAAACTGTACCAGCAAGGGAACTGACATAATTTCTCTTGGCTGAAATTGAATAGTGGAGAAAAAGCTACCAAAAATAATTTCAAGAAGAATAAATGTCAAGGACGAAGTTGGTTGACAAGGTGTAATAGATATAGAAATGTTTCTGCATGTTAAAGAGAAAAGGCATAGAATTCCTGTCTGACAGAATTAGTTTCAGGCATAAAATACTCGCTCATTCAAAATCTAGACTTTAGCTTTTTAATTCTACATGTAGAAGGATCAGAACAGAAGAAGGAAGTTTTTCTTCTCCCCAGTAACTTTTTCTTAATCCATTTGTCTCTTTCCCATATTCAGGTATCAGCCACTACAGGTTAAGAAAGCTGTACTAATAACTAGGTCTAGGGGGGTTAAAACCGAAAACAATCTCAATTTCTTGTTCCTATTACCTATACTTTGCAAACTGCACTGAGGAAAGAATGAAGTAGTTGTCACCTCGAATATTTCTTGTCATAATACCAGCAAAAAGAACCACCACAGTCACAAAAAACAAACACACAATCAGAAAAACAGATTCTTAAAGCTTCAGTCTGCACAAGACATTATTGGCCAACACAAAATACTTCATAAACTTGAAATTCAATTGTAAAGGCAAGGATAATCTTTAACCAATGAGGAGCCAAAATATTAGCCGCCGATAACACAGTCCAATGCAGAAGGCCATTCACAAAATGTACCACTTATCCATGAATAACTCACAATTAAAATTCAGATAAATATGTAACCTGCCTTATATAATTGAGAGCTAATTTTTGAAGGCATTTTAGGACCACGATAAAATAGAGAAGCAGGTAAGTATTTATCATACACCTCTTTCTCCCACATAGTGCAAGCCATCCTCACCATCAACATCTCCCATCACAGAGCATATCTGTTATAACTGATAAACCTACTCTGACAAAACATAGACATCCAAACTGTATAGTTTCTATTGATAGGGCTAACTAGAGCTGTAACACATCCTTACATTTTATTTTATGTTTCTCTACTATCTATAAGGAAGCAAAGGCAGAAATAATGCTAAGAATTATTAAGTTAAAAGAAGTATCCCCTCTTACTAGGCTTTGGACAATGGAAAAAATATTTTTATATGTTTGTTTTTGATCATTTCTCTCAGTTCTAATGAGAAGCATAGTAATTATCTTGAAGTAAAGATCATCCTAGTTAGGGACTGCAGGGATGGTTCAGCGGTTAAGAACATTCATTGTTCTTTCAGAGGACCTGGGTTCAGTTTCTAGCATGTGTATGGTGTACATACATACACGCAGGAAAGACCCTCATAAACATACAATAAAATAAATGAATCTAAAAAGATTTTAAAAGATCATCCTTGTTTTTCCTAGAGAGAACAATGATTTTGTTACCCCACTGGGACACCAACAAACTGAGAAAATAATTGCATCCAAGTCCTTCTTGGCAAACCAGAGAACGTGTGTGGGTTTCTTACTGGAGCCTGAGTGGGAAGTTAGAGGAGCATCAATGATACAAATGGGCCTGAATCACTGGAGCCTCAAGCCCCAGTCAATCGTTTGCTTCCCATATTCTGCCCCCAAATACAGATGAGTGACTGTAGAATCTCAGGTAAATTCTAAAACTGTTCCTGAAGCTGGTAGGATAATCAGGGGGGTGAATGTCATACTTTTAAGATCCTTATTTCTTCCAACCATCAAGCAAAACTTCTTTTGGGTCACTGGCTCCTACTTGGAGAAGATTCTCTAATTATACATTCATCCACATAGCAGATTAAAACAATTACTCAAAGTGAGAAGTTTTCGCTGCCTAAGCTATTAGATATTCCCATACTCTATTCCATTTCCCTCTTGACTTAAATGCAATACCATTCGTCCTCTTCAAGAAAGTGATGTCGGAATTATTTAGGAGTCTAGAATAAAAACTTGAGCATAAAACTTTAAAAGCAGATATAATTTTCTTGAGGAAGTGCTGGGCCATTTTTCCAAGGAGATTTTATTGTGTATTAATTACCCTTTTATTCTGCTCAATGGTGGGGCTAATAGGACTGGCAACAGGAGAGATGTGTTTCTGCTTATCGAATATTTAAAATTGGAGAATCTCTGTGGATAATAATTTATTGATTTTTTTGTTTTCTTTGAAAAATATTATAGTCCAAAATGTTTCTCAGTTGTCTATTTCAAAGTGCTAATGAAAACATGCCCTGGGCCAGTATTGTTTCATAAAATGTCTATTGTTCATATGACACAAAAGGGCTTTTTAAATCACCAAACAGTTCATTATCCCTCATAAATGTGGTAAAAGTCTGAAAGTTGTTTAATGTATCTTGATGTGGTTCGTTCCACTTCTGCTTCGTTCTATCCTCTCTAAGACTTTGTTGAGATGCCATCAAAGTGCTCACACTAGGTCTTCTACTCAGTGCCACACCTGGACCCTGAGTTTCTTTGGGTTACTGGTTCGTGTTCATCTTCTCTATACCAGCAGGGTAGCCATTGGAAAAGTCTAACTTCAAGTACTGAATAGTCCAGTAGGAATGGAAGATGACATGGATGGATGGATGGATGGATGGATGGATGGATGGACAGATGAATAGAGAAAAAAATAACTTAAGTACCATAAAAATCTAGGCTCATAATTTTCTCTTTAAGTGGAAGAAATGTTTTGTATCTTGAATTAAAGTTTCTCTTTTGCAAATTAGCATATATTACCAAAAATCAATTACCACTTATCAACATCAATAAACTAGATCTTAATTTAGTAAAAAGCATACCTTAGTGTTCATCTCACAATAAAGGAAAATTAGAGCTCTAAAGTAAAAGGAAATGGACAGAGAGACTGAGCCATGTTAACTCATCCTTCCTTCAAAAGTAGACTCTAGGGTGAGAATAAAAACTCTTGGGTGGGGGAATCCATAGAAAACATGTGCCAATAGTGTTTCAAAGAGCAAAGAGGACTCTTATTGTGAATGCTATTTCCAAAGCCTCCCAAAACACAACATCAATAGAGTGCTGTTTGTTTTTCCTATAGTCAGAAGATCAAAAGCCCGAGCAGCAGTGCGATCTGCTCTTTGTAAGGAAAACAGGTCTGTCCTGAGAAATGGGGGACACATCTGGAAATCTCTGTCTATGAAGCCGCTTGAAAAATCACCATGGAGCAACAATAGGAGAAACATCTGTGCTGTGTGCAGCAGAGCCGTGGAGGAAGAAAGCTACAGGGAGACATCCACATAATCCAGACAGTTTCGAGCACAGACAGGCACCCCATGAGTGACAAAGGTTCCCAGAGCCTGTTTTGTAGTCACATGCAATCAATAAGGACAGTTTTCTCCTCCAAAGTATTTAGATTAGCAGCACCTGTTCTAGGCATAACAGGGCAGAGGCAGAACACAATGTGGAAGCAACCACAAAAGAGACCTCCACAAGGATGCTCTGGGGCTACATGGTACCCAACCACTGTGAAGTTGTAAATGCTAACTAGTTATATTAAAATCATGTATTAGAACAGCTCACAAATATATTATAACCCTATATATCCATATATATGATACTCTTACACAACTTATCTACATGAATTTTCAATCAAATATAGTATGAGACAACCTTTTTCCTCAAGGTTAACACAATTTATGTATATACTATTATATTATTGTTTTGAAGGGAAGAAGGATACAAATGAGTTGTCTGTGTCTTGCCCTTTAAAATGTAAGTTCACTTTAATTTTTTCCTTTGTCTGTAATATGGAAGGTCTTCTAATTTCATCAATAACTGTTTGTTACTAAACTATACAAGTCATTTCATCTATAACTTAAAAATACCTTGTCTGTGTAAAACTGAATTAAAAGTACCCTTGTTGGCTTTTGTTATCCATGCAATTAGGCCTACAAACATGGTGTTTCTAATGCCAGTGGTGATTAGCAAGCTGACATCTCATGTAGGCTCCAGTTGGGTGACGCTTTCATCACACCCTGAGGCTCAAAGTGCTACAAACAGAAAGTTGCATTGATATTCCAAATCCCTCAAAATTTTGTTGTTAAAGAAACATGACTTTTTTTTTATTTCAGAAACCACCACATTGGCTACTCCCCTCTGAGTTTGTTCCCTAAAAAATTTCTCAATTCTTTTTCATATTTCCCAGCTCATGTTGTCTGTATTTATTTTTAAATTATTTCCAACTATCAAGAGTCTTTAAATGAATTACCTTGCACTTATAACTTACAAATTATCTTTATATTGTTTCATTTAATTTCTCTGACTTTACATATTTAGTTTTTATAAATTTGATTTTATAGATGGCAACACTGAAGCTTGGCAAAGCAGTTTTATCTGTTGTCCATGGCTTGGATAAGTCCCCCCACCCAGTGGTCCATGTGTTAAAGGCAGGTTTCCATGACCTTGGGACCATTTGGAGGAGGTAGAACTTTCAAGAGAGGCTCCTAGTTTGAACTCTTGTTCTCCAACTACAATGTATGCTTAAGGGGATGTTAGAATCCACACGTTCTGTGACTCAAGGTAAACAACATAAGCCATAGTATATTACTTTATCACAGGCCCCAAAGTGATGGTATCTCCTGGCTATGGTCTGAAATCTTGAGAAAGAATGAATGTGACTATCACAAATATTTTGTTTCAGCAAAAGAAAGTTGCCCCCTTCATCAACACCAGTGATAGCAACACAATCATTTCTCTGTGATAAAGACTAAAAAAAGCTTGTAATATCCTGAGAGAAAACAAAACAATGTACATTGCTGGTTGGAAGATTCTGTTTTTCCACAAGAGCAGAGGGACCTTACAGAAATTATAATTGACTATAGATCCTTTCAGCAATTCTATCCAAATCATTAGGTTTGGTTTCAGAAACTTACGCATATCATTCATAATTCCAGAATCATGGCCCATGAGTACTGTGATGTGAACAATTTCCTTCTTGTGTGACGTCACAAGAATTTAAGGCTTGTATACAGCTGGCTTTAAAATATCAGCATAGCCTTTCCACACTTCCCAATAGCTAGATCTTTCAGAGGAGCGGTGTCATTTCCAATAGCTGCAGCAGGCTCAAGTAGAACACAACGATAATGAAACAATGCTGGTTCCTTTTTTTCAACTTCTAGGCAACAGCCAAGTGCTCTATGCCCTCCTGGTCTCTTAAAAATGTGTTTCCAATTATGTAGACTCATGAGACAATCTGTGGATGTGTAAACACAGACCTGCTAGAGTTTAAGATAAAGAGGATTAAAAGCCCATGCAGATCAGAGGTGCATTTGGTGAAGAGGGGTTCCCTGTGTCTGTCCACAAGAGCACAGCCACAGAAATTGCTGTTTCCATCAGAGCAGAAGCCTGGCCTGAGTGAGATTCTATGAGTTCTTTATAGGCTTGTTACCAACACCAGTGCACCCGGCCATGGGTATGCACATTTGTGGTCTCTTATTTTCTACCCTTTGTAAAGAGATTCCTGGGGCTGAAAGTTAGTCCAGGGGTTCACCTGGACAAAGGCAGTCACTCATAATTGAATGTGCAAGCTAGATGTCTTGCACAACAAATTACCATAGATTCTGACCTAAATTTGGGCTACAAACATTAAAACTAAATATTCATTTTTCCATTGCTATTCTTAGTTTTTGAGATTATAAATTAATTACATACTTCCCCCTTTCTTTCTTCCCTCGAAATAGCTTTAAGAAGTAATATATGATAATATGATACTTTGGCTACATAATATGTGTATACATATGTGCACACACATTCATATGTATGTATATGTATACTCACAAACACGGAGTGCTCCTTCAACTTTGCAACACTTGTCAATGAGCAGCTTAAGACAGATCTTATTTTTTTTAATTTAAAAGGATGCATTTTCTATGCTATATATTTTTTACTCCCAAAGATTCAAGAGAGAGTAAGTTCCTTGTTTCCAGTTTGCAATGCTTGCTGGCATCCCTTGGTTTATGGCCATATGCCTGTGATCTCTGCTTGTATCTTCTCATTATGTTTACTCCATATTTCTGCTGCGTTAGTCTGGAAATTCCCTTGGCTTCTATCTACTAAAGGCACATGGGGTACATTGCGGAGTCCTTTCTGAGTATCCAAGATAATTACATTTTCTCAAAATCCTTAACTCAGCGTCATGTAAACAGGGTTTTCATTATGCGATGACTTACTTATTCCCTTGTCAGATAATTTTACACGTGCCAAAATGAAGAGCTGATGTGTATGGGGCATGGTGTTTATATAATCGACAGCCCCATTGTCCAACTACCCTCCATTATTTTAGGAACTTGATTTGCTCCTCTCAGCCTAAAGCTGCCATCCTCCTTATAAAAGAGTGAAGCTCATCCACTACATATGATAGGAGAGCTAGTTCAGTAAAGGAGGACATTTCTGATAATTCATAGAAAAACTAAACACACAAAAACCCAAAAATGAAAAGACATTTCTACATCAACTAAAAAGAGTACATAAAGCTCCTTTTCACTTAAGTATGGGGTTGCCATGGTGCATCATAGATAACACTATATAAAATGTAGCCTGAAAGGAGGTCTAAAATAATGCTAAGTAAAAACATTTTAAGAGTCCTGGGAAATTATGGGGGCCCCTTGTGGTCTCCTGATTAAATCTGGGGAATTAGGTGGGAAAAGTTCTCAAGCTTAGCGACAATCATTGATCTGAACGTGATACACTTCAGCAAACTTCACTGACACATTTCCTGAGCTTTCTATTCTTTCATCCTTGCTGGTTCATTCATGACCATTTCTTCTGTGTGTATATATTTATTCAATGTCCAATGTGTGTGAGGCACAGAATTGTGCTGTGGGGATGCAGTCTTAAAAAATAAGTATAATCTCTACCCTCCAGCTTCTGATTTGGGCCTAAGACTTTTTGGTTTTTAGTAAAAGACAATGTATCATCTTTAAGATGATAATCCCAGGCCAGATTTTTTCAGTAACAACTGTAGAACATGATTGAGTTGAAAGTTTACAAAAACCCAAACCAGGTATAGAACTAGAGAAAAAGGAGACGGAGCAGCCTTACTGTTTGGATATCTGCATGCGGATATTCTCCATTCAGGGAAAACTCAGGGTATTGCAACTTTGTGCTTGAATAATGGAATATGAATTGCTATTCAGTCGAGGTCTTCAAAGTCCTGGGAAGTTTGGAAGAGCAGGGCTTTGAGTCCTTGCATGTGCCTGCTTCTAACAGAGCAGCTGTTTCCAGTTGGTTTACATCTTGGGCTTTCAAATAAAATGTTCTGTGGAAAGAGAACAATGGAGGCTGAAAACTTGATTTACAAGAGCAGACCCCACAGTGACCAGAAATCCATGCAATAGAGCAAGCATGGGAAAAAACTCGAAACCTGCATACAGACCATAGCCAGTTAACCGCTGTCCCAGAGGAACAGAGGCCATGCCAACCAATACTAATCCAATGGGTGCTGACTGGTATCGATGACGATAGCCTGATTTGTTTCAGTGTTGCGTTTCCTCCTCGTGTGACAGAAACAATAACCACGAAGGGAATGAAGAAAGGCAAACGCTGTCGTTTCTCACAAGTTGTGCCACCTAACAAGTGACAATGTCGTGCTTATGTCCAGAATAGTCTCCTTTTTGAAGCACTTTGCAGCTTCATGAGTTTTTAAAGAGCTGTCCAAGAAGATTACAAACACAAAGATCACAGAAAATTGCATAAGGCAGAGCAAAAGCAAACAGAGACAGAGCGAACTGAGTTGTGAACTGGGAGTTTGATGAGAAACTCCTTTCAACTATTATGCATCATTTTTATTATCGTAGAAGGCTATAGAAAGATGTGTGTAGCATCTATTTCTCAAACTGTTCTAGCCACTGTAGGATAAGGAACTAAAAACAAATCTGTTGATATGTTCTGGCCCTTTTGCTGCCCAAGTTAGCCTTCAGAAAATTCTCTTAAGTGATTTTGGTTTCTTAGATGATATCTTGTGTTTTGATACCTAACACCATGAGGCTACTTCATTCTTCTTAATACTTACAATTTTCTTAATAATTTATAATATCAATTCAGTGGCTAGGTAGGGTAGCACGTATCTGCAAAATCAATATCAACTCAAACAGGAAGAAATCCATATGTTCAAGAACAACCTGAACTCTCGTCTCTGAAAAACAAAGAAAAGAAAAAATAAAATGCAGTAGATATCCCATTGTGGTCATGCAGTCTCTTAATAACAAATGGCCTGCTTAAAGATTTTGGCAGGTTCTTAACTCTCTCAGATCTAAGCTGTGCAGAGACCTTGTAGGAAAAAAAATGGAAACAGATATTTGCAAGCACCAAGTACCAGACAGAGGAATGAGTTTCAATCCTGACAAACAAGCAAGAGCCAAACAAGACCAGGATTTGGATTCTTCTCTCCAGTGTCCTGGCTCTACCTCTTCAAATGTGTCTGAATGTAAAAATAATCCTAGGGATGGGGGGGGGGAACTGAGATATTGTCTTACTACCTGTTTCTTCTTCCCAAAGAATAACATTCATTTGATCCACAAAGTTTTATATAGTAACTACATAAACTCATTGAGAACTTTTACCTTTATAGAAAATTTATGAAAATGAATTTATAAAGTCATGTATTCATTAAATATTATAAATTGTATTAGAATGTGATATTTGTGAAATATTAACATGATACATAATTTTATAAAATACTTTATATTAGAAACAGCTAAATTTATATACTTTACACAATATTCTCTACTATTATTTCTTTTGAATTTCATGTGACCAAATTAAATATTCTCTAAAGATTTTTCTCAAATTTTTTTGGCCTTCCATTGCTTTATAAGTATTTGTTATAAGACAACTGGACTACTCTAGCATGAATTTTTGGGAAAAAAGTATATATTATAATCCCATGTATTGGAGGAGGCCACTTGCTGATTCCTGATCACACAGAAACTATATTATTTAAATCCCTGTTTGGCCCATTAGCTCTAGCTTCTTTTTGGCTAATTCTTACATCTTAATTTATCCCATCACCACTAATCTGTGTATCACCATGTGGTCACAGCCTACCAGCAAAGTTTTGGCTTGTCTGTCTTCAGCAGTGGCTCATGGCTTCTCTCTGGCTCTGCCTTCTCTCTTCCAGCATTCAGCTTAGTTTTTCCCACATAGCTCTGTTCCCCTATAGCTCTGCTATAGGCCCAAAGCAGTTTATTTATTTATTAATGGTAATCACAGCACACCAAGGAGAATTTCACATCACCTCCCCTTTTCTGTTCAAATGAAAAAGGAAGGTTTTAAGTGTAACATAGTAATATTACATAAAACATTTATCAAGCAAGAGTTGCAGTTATATCTATTTTATCTTTTATCATAGGTAAGCAAAACTATATTATTACTATCTATTCTTCAACTCCATCAAAGACTCCAGAAGGAT
>LOJH01045812.1:2968-13523 GCA_001685095.1 Ellobius talpinus
TTCTCTGTGTAGCCCTGACTGTCCTGGAACTCACTCTGTAGACCAGGCTGACCTAGAACTAAGAGATCCACCTGCCCCTGCCTCGTAAATTCTGGACTAAGGTGTAAGCCACCACTGCCTGGTCAGAATTTTTTTAAATAAAGAAAAAGAACAAGAATATATATACACACAAATAAAACCCATAAAAACAAAAATATCAGAAACCATAATATATAAGCAAATAGGCAGTAATACAAAAAGAATGCCCAAACAAAGCAATATGAGACAAAGTCTACAAAAATACCATTGATTTCATTTTCTTTGTTTTGTTTTGCTTTGTTTGATGGCCATCTACTGCTGGTCCTGGGGCCTAGCCTTAAGTGTTGTTAATATACCCAGTGAGACTCTATCGGAGAAAACCAAATTTTCTTTGCAAGTGGTTTGTCAATTGGATATAGTTTCTTGGTTAGGGATGGGAGTTTGTGTCTACTTTCTCCTCTCAGTGCTGGGACCTTGTCTGGCTTGAACCTGTGCAGGTCCTGTACACACTGCTACAGTCTCCAAAGGTTCATACGTGCATCAGTCCTGTTGGGTCAGGAAGACACTGTTTCCTTGGAGTCATCCATCCCCTCTGGCTCTTGCAATCTTCCCACCACCTCTTCTCCATAGTTTCCTGAGCCCTGAGGGGAGGAGGGGTTTGATGGAGAAAGCCCATTTAGAACTGAGTGTTCCAAAATTCCTCACTCTGCACATTACTCAGTTGTGGGTGTCTGTGGTGGTAGGCCGTGGTACCCATCTAACTTTTGATGGTGGCTGAGCAAGACACTGATGTATGGGTAGAGCAGAACGTTATGTATAGGAGTCATTTGATTGTTCCTTTAGCTAGTATTTGGTTTTCCCCTAGGCCCATGGCCTACCTAGTCTCAGGTTCTTGGCTACCTAAGCAGTAGTCATGCATGGGTTCCACCTCCTACAGTGAGCCTTAAATCCAATCAGAGAGTGGTTGGCTCCTCTCACAATGTTTGTGGCACTATTGCACCAGCAAATTATGCAGGTAGGTCAGTGTCATAGATCTCAGAGTTTATAGTTGGGTTAGTGGTCACCCTTCTCCTCTAGTAACACAGAGAGCACCTTCCAGAACCATACACACTAGGGCAAAGGCTCTAGTTAGGCACTAGTTCAACTTCTCTGTTGAACTCTCTTTTGTCAGCAATTTTTCACATCATTTGTGGAGGTCAAATTCTTATAGGATAAATTATCTTTTAAATCCCTGTTCAGGCCAGAAGCATAGAGCACTGACATAACAGAGGTATACATGCCCATGTAGCAATCTCTCCTACAACCCTCTCTGGCTTTGAATCTGCATTCAAGTCTCAGCTTGATGAATTTTTCCTGCTATTTACATTATCATCTTTTCTCACTTGTTATTTTCTCTCCATCTAGATATGTGCTTGCTTAGTACCTTACCTGTAGTCCATATTTATTATTTCACTAATGATTTACTTCTCCTATATTCTGACCTATGATTCACAAGAGCTTTTCTACTCCACTTGTGCTTCCATTGTCTTTTCTCCTCTTTGGCCATCCTCCTTTAGTTTTTACACTGAGTCCACTTGGTACTCCGTATGCCTGTATAATAGCAAGACCTTTACTCTGATCAAACCTGCAGAGTAACACATTCACAAGTTCTAGGGCTAGGATTGGGCATCTTTGGATAAGCATTATTCTGTCTACCTTAATAAATATTTTTTATTTCCTTTTATTTTTTAAGCTCTGGGTAGTTTTGTGTTCGAATACAGTTCCCTGGCCCATCTTGATACTTTTGGAGGTTAGGTACAAATTCTGTCTTGACTCTCGAATTAAACATCAGTAGGTTTCACCTGTCAGGTGATCCTCTTCCTTACTGGCCCTGAACAAGTGCCCTGCTTCTGTTTTCTGTCTTCACTGCTGTTTCCTTTAAAAGTCAGGTGGTCCTTCAAAAAGCTGGGAGGTCACTAGCTCTTGGTCTTGGGGACTAAAAGGCAAGTAGCCAAAAGAACTGACTCAGAAGGAGGCAGCTAACCTGAGTAGTAGGGCAAACAGTGGCCATTCTCAAGCAAAGGTCCAAAGGAGTGCTGGGCCACATAGGTCTCACTATAGAGATTCAAAGGCCTTCTTTTCTAAGCCCCTAAAAAAGTCACAGATCCTCAGTCCTCCTGTTGTCCCTCTCTCATTTTTTCCCATCTCTGGAGACAGAGAGCCAATGCCACATGTCGGCTAAAAGTTCCATGCTGTCTCCAGAGTGCCTTGGCTTCATTATTTTATTCATTAATATCCAACTTACACTTTTACAAAAGTAGTGTTAAATGTAGCACAGAGATACTCAGGTATTATGAGCCAAACCTAATACAACTTGACTACAAGTTTAGTTTTGGGGTTCTGGCAACCAAAGCAAAAAAAGAAGCAATTAGGTTACAAAGTTAGTGGGCATCTCCAAAGGAACGAGGACTTGCAGAGGACAGCACTCACTGTAAGACTGTCAAGTATCTTTAAATAAAAGTGCAAAATATCTAACAGTGCTATTTTACTTCCAGTAATTAGTTTGAGGCTGGGGAATAATTGATGAATATTCTGAACTTGGAAAGAGAATGATTACCAGGACAGTATTCCTGGTGTGGTGTCAATTTGAAATTAAGTGAAGAGACTAGTAGCCTACCTTGTGATATGTCTACATAGCTCAATACAAATATCTATAATAAT
The DNA here is from genome assembly GCA_001685095.1 of Ellobius talpinus. Taxonomy (NCBI): domain Eukaryota; kingdom Metazoa; phylum Chordata; class Mammalia; order Rodentia; family Cricetidae; genus Ellobius; species Ellobius talpinus. The sequence continues at coordinate 5,687 of LOJH01045812.1, forward strand.
GAATGCATACTTCCTCAAAGAAAAATAGATGAAGTGACATTTTTTAAAATTTTATTCTGTGTTCATGTGTGTCCCCCGCCCCAAATGTATGTGTATGCACCACATGCATGCAATGCCATCAGAGGCCAAAAGAGGGTGTCAGACTCCCTGTAACTGGAGTTGTGGATGCTGAGAATTAAATCCAAATCCTCTGGTAGAGCAACCAGTGAGCCATCTCTCCAACCCCCTGAAGTCACATTTCCAAAATGCGCTATTATTTTAGGTGGTTCAACTCCAGACACACAAGAGTTAATTGGTAAGTACTATCTTTCATATAAAAATCAAGAGCACATTCCTACTCTCCTCAGATAAGTCACCTGAAATAACAGTTTTCCAGGACATTCCCTTCCTTCATAACATGGTAATATTTTAAAAACCAAGCAAAAATGTGGGAGAGAATCCTACATTATAAATGACCAAAAGCCAACAATGGCTAGTATGTGGACTTATGACATATTGTAAACACTTGAATATTATGTAAATTTAAGTTGCATCAAAAATAAAAATATCCTAAAAACCATATTATCATTATTTTATTTCAAAACAAACCTAAAATGTTTAGTGTCAGCATTGTCTAGTCAATAAGTCAAATTGTAGACAAAAACCTGTTTGGGCAAGTCCTGAAAAATAAAAAGGGATTCTCCAAGAAAACCACAAAGCAGCTCATTTAAGGTCAATTTCATGGTATTATTCTGTTTTTCTTCCAACCCCGACATAAGATTTCACTACCTCAAAGGAAATTGTAAGAGTATCTATTTGCATTCCCCCCAGGTGATTGGCAGTTCAACACCAATTAGTTCAAAATTACACTGTTACTAGCATGCAATAAAAACAACACCTTTCATCTTCCTTACACAGGTAAGAATACCTTCAGAGCCAATAACTTTGATCAAATGAGTATTTTTGATCCTGCCCCACCCATGTCTTTGGATTCAGGAAAACTAATAGCTAAAGGCATTCTTCCCAGCTTTATTCTTAAGCTGAAGAATTGGTGTGGTACTGAAAATATTTTGCTCCCAAGATAACAAAATTTCCCAAACTTCAGCATTTCTCCAGTAACTAAGCTGCCCTTTTACTTTTTCCAATGCACAAAACAGTCTCAATATATAAGATAGCTTCAGATGTTCAAGATATTATTTATTTTAAAATATACAGTATATTTTAAAAGAAATAAGCATTTTAACTTATTCATGAACATAATTCAAATAGCTTGATGAAATAAAACTATTTCCACAAACAATTCTGTACTTTAAATAATTCAGGGTACTAAACTTAGTCTCCTTAAATATTATGTGGACATAGCAATCTACAGCATAAATAGATTTTCTTTATTTTATATTTTAATTTAGCATACAAACAAAAAGGGGTAGATCAGAAAATCTGATCCAAGTAACTATAAAATTTTAATTTCTTACAACTTTAAATTTGACCAACAATGCCATCTCCAAGAATGGGAGATTTTTTCAAATTCTGATATTATTTCAAGTAACTTGGTCAGAAAAGTGACTGTTCAAACTCAAGGTTCCTAACACTTCACAAAGAAATAAGACTGTCCCCAGAGACACCACACCATGCTCCACAAACCCAATGAGTGAGGCACTTGGAAGCTGGAGCCTCATGTCCAAGTGTCCAGTGAATCTGTTTTTGTGTACTAACACTGAGGCTGTCTGTAGAGGAAACAGGCACACACATACAAGCTCCATTTCTGTGCCCACTCTATTTGCAACACTTATATTTATTAACATTGCAATTTCTATTGACGTCTAACGTCACCTGACTATGAACCTGGTGTTATAAGACTTCTGATACCCAATACAACTGTGGACATGCAAACATACTTTCACTATAAGTAACTATAATCAAGGGCAAAAATATTAAAAACAAACAGCTTTAGGAGTATTATAGAATGTTAGGTGCAATCAAAATAATGGTTTGGTCCTTTTCTACTTCAGTTACAAGCACAGCAGATATTGAACTAGACACAATGTTAAGAGTAACCCTTTACCTTTCATATTTGATGCTACCATTAGTAACACTATCACATAGTAACACTATTCACATAGACTATGGTTGGGAGGAAGCTGACACATACTGAATCCTCATTCCATTTTTTAAAATGTGAATTTTGTAATACAACTTCTCTTATAAATTCTATAGGCTATGACACAGGCTCCACAAGCTTCTCATTTGTTTTCCAAAGCTGCCCTCCTTATTGGCATTTAGTTTATATTTCCCACAGTCACTCATTTCATCTTGCATCAAATAATTTGTTTGGACTACATTTTATTGTCATGAAAGTGACTAAAGGGCCCAAGAAGCCAAATAAATTATGGAATCTGTCACTGTTTCATCTATGAATACATATGCTTTTCAGAGATACATATCAGGTCTAAGCTGTCTGACTGTGCCCAGACACTTTACATAAAAGCCCAGAGCTGAATCCAAGATATTTTCTTTCCTACAATGACATATTATGTATGTGTTTATGTGTATGCAGAGGCAAACAGATACAGTAATATATACATATAGTCTACTATATACTCTGCATATGGTATGTGTATATATATAAAATCCCTATTTAAAGAAGGTATTCTTTATTCAGTGATTGTATATACATACATACATGATATTCTATATGAATCAAGTATTCTTAGTGTGTGGAATGGTTCTGACAGTTCAGATTCTGTGGCCACAACAGCAGGGAAAACACCTCACTCCCACCACACACAATGTTTCAAATGATCACTGCTAGAACCTAGAAGATTTCCCTAGGACAAAGCCAAGAAAACTTTCGTATTTGCCATATGAATAATGTCAGAAAAGTAGCAGCCCAACTGCCTGGTGGTCCTGTCAGTGACACAGGGAGGCTATAAGGAAAAGCAGCCAGAGATCTATCCCAAGTCAGTGTCCTCACAAAACTCTGAAACTCAGCTTCTAAATAGCAAGAGTCAAACACTGACGATGACTCTGAGACTGGCTGAGAGGGTACCAAGGTCCAGGGAGAGGCTGCACAGGTATGTCTTGTTATTTTCATTCCCTTCATTTTCTCTGTGTCCAGAGGTATCAAAACCTGGAAAAAGTTACTACCTCTTCTAAGTTCTAAGAATAAAGAGTTAATGTAAGTTTTGATGAAAAAGGCTTTTTTAAAAAGAATCAAGAGGCTGGAGACAGCCCTGTGGTAGAGTGCTTGCCTAGCATGTAGAAGGAAGGCCCAGTATTCGATCTCAAGTACTGAAAAAAAAATTAGAATCAAGCAAGAAACTGCTACCAAAAATTATATACAAATTTTTATCATGAAGATGAAAATGGTACCTAACAGAATAGGTTCAAAGACTATAATATTTTAAAATAAATTACCTTAAAAGAACTGTGAAGGTTTTGAACTCAAACAACAAATATAATTTCTATTCATTATGGAACTTCTAAAGTTACCCAGTACACCCATGGGCTATATACACACAAAAGCTAATTATTTCAATTAATGCTGCTGCATTACTTAAACATTTAAGTATGTTAATGATATATGTATCCTCTTAACACTGGGAAAAAATTATAAAAGATTTTCTATCCGATTACTGTAATGGACTTTCTGTCAGGCTCCTCTACAGGAGTCCTGGAAGCAAACAGTTTTGATTGCTCAGATTTTTTAGGCACAAAAGCAGGAAAACCATTTCATTTCCACCTACCCAAGCTCCGCCATTTACTGGGGCCCAGTGTCACCCTTCCCTAACCTGTTCATTGGAATTCTATTTTCTGTCTTCTCACTGAATTTCACTTCCCCTGCCTGCCCACTTAATGCTCTGCCTAGTTTTTTGGTTTTGTTTTGTTTTGCTTTTTATCTACTCAATGATGCAAGGAACACCCATGTATAGATATAGATAGATATAGATATAGATGATATAGATATAGATCTCCTACACACACACACACACACACACACACACATATCTCACACCAGGCCTGTACCTTGCACAGAAGAGATGAACACGTACAAAGCTTCCTGCCCTGAGATGCTCTGTCAGGCATTCCAGAGACTGAAAGGGCTGTAGAGAAATAAAGGTGAGGGGAAGCAGTATGCAGTGGAGGTGGACTTGAGGGTGTATGGCTGATATTTGCTGTGCTTATGAAAAATATGGCAAGTTCTGCTAGAGGAGCTTTGAGATCAAGCCCTACGACACAGAAGGAAAGTCATTTCCGTGTCACAATCACATGTCTTGTCAGAGAAGTTGTTACTGTAGCTCCCAGGCCTCACAGCTGGGTAAGATCGATGATTACTTTTCTTATCAAGCAGCTTGCTTAGCACCTTCCTGGACAATGAGAGCTAGCCAATAGGGATGAAACTTCCAGGTCTGAACCAGCTAGATTTCTGGATGGTTGCAATTTCTTCAGCAATTGGGCCTACTGTCAAGTTCAGGAGGGTAACTAACAGCATTGGCAACACACTGTAATGTTTAGGGGGGTCTTTGGGACTTCACAAGCCCACAACTCACAAAGAAATAACCCAACCTGGCACTGGGTTTTTTTGTTAGCCTGTGGTATTTAGTAAGAGAACTGTTGCCCATTACAGGATAGCCCCATTTAAATTTTTTATATATGGTATGTATCACGTTTTCTCTTATTTGTGAATGATAGCTTTGAATCTTCAACAACCATAAGTGAGAGAAAATGTGATATTTGTCTTTGAGTCTGGGTTACCTCAGTCAGAACGACTGTTTCCCGATCCACCTGTTTGTCTGTGAATGTCACAATTTCATTTTTCTTAACAACTAAATAGCATTCCATTGTGTAAATGTACCACATTTTCATTAGCCATTCATCAGTTGAGAGACATCCAGGCAGTTTCCAGTTCCTGACTATTGTTAATAGAGCAATAGTGAACAATGATGAGTAAGTATCTCTATAGTAGGATATATAGTCCTTTGGATATGTGTTCAAGGGTGGTACGGCTGGATCATGTGGCAGATCTACTTCCATCTTTTTGAGGAACATCCATACTTATTTATATTGGTTGTACCACTTTGTATTCCCCCAGTAGTGAATAAGTGTTCCTCTTTCCCTATATCTTTGCCAGCACTTGTCCTCATTATCAACTGTGGTCTTTATATAGTACACTAACCTTAATACTTGCTCCTCTAACACTTTGTACCTCTGAGCATCACCTCTTCTTTTTCCCACTCCTCTTTTTCCAGCTTCTGGTAGTTCCCATTGACACATCAGCATCCAGCCTGCAAGCTAAGTCATATGCTATGCCAATCATAGCAGACTATGTATCTAGTTTCTATAGTTTCTAGGAGCACCACAGACCTGTCAAATGGCAGTCTGTTAGGCCAGGTGGAGGTGGAACTCAAAAGGATATGGTCTGTGTCCCAGACCAGGAAATTAAACATGCATAGTATTTCTTCAGGTGGCCAAACACAAGACTGGGGAAGGGCTGATATCACACATCCTAGTACACATGATCTCTGTCCTCACTACACTGGGCTTTTCAAGGCTGGTCCTATCTTCCTATAGATGAACTTTTGTATGGATAATGTAAAAACAGTTTTTTTAGTTTTTTATTTTATTTTATTTATTTTTTTAAAAACTATCCTTTCTCATTTTACATGCCAAATCCAGTTCCCACTCCCTCCCCTCCTGTGGTTCCCTTAAAAATGTACATGTGTCTCCATGTAGATGAAAATGAGCCACCTTGGAGGGGAGGACAGAATGGTAGCAGCTAAGTCCCTGGGTCAGTGAATAAAGACAAGTGCTGGCATCTGAGCAAGGTGGACCTAAGCCAGAACACAGCTAAGACAGCCACAGGGCCAAGAGAAGAGGCTGCACAGAGAGGGTATAGGCAGTGACAAGTGTGGAGGAAGAAACAGGAAGCAAGGTCAGAAGCTGAGGTAATGAGGAATATCTGAGGAAAGTCAGTCATCCTGCTATTGTAAACAGCACAGCAATGAACATGGCTGAACAAGTATCTGTGGAGTCAGAGGTCAAGTTCTTCAGACATACGTCAATGAGTGAGTGGAAGAGCTGGGTCATATGATATGGTAGTTTGAATGTAACTGGCACTATTTGGAAGTGTGGCTTTGTTGAATTAGGTATGGCCTTGTTGGAGGAAGTATGACATTGTAGAGGCAGGTTTTGAAGTCTCATATATGTTCAAGCCATGTACAGTGTCTCAGTTCACTTCCTATTGCCTTGGGATCAAGATGTGGAATTCTTCAGGACCATGTCTGCCTGCATACCACCATACTCCCAGCCACCGTGCTCCCCACCATGATAATAATGAACTAGACCTCTGAAACTGTAAGCCACTACCTCAATTAAATGTTTTCCTTTATAAGAGATACCATGTCATGGTGTCTCTTCACAGCAGTAGAAACCGTAACTAAGACACATGGTAAACGTATTTTTAGCTTTAGTATTTTGATTTCCACAATGATCGCCCCAGTTTGCAACCTCACCAACAGTGAATGAGGGCTCTCTTTCCACCATGCTGCATCCAGCATTTGTTGTCAACTGTTTTGTTGATCTTTGCCATTCTGACTGGGGTAAGATAAAATCTCAGTTTTGATTTGCATTTCCCTAATTGCTAGGGATTATGAACATTTTTGAGTATTTCTTAATCCATTTTTTCTTCTTTTGAGAATTCTCTGTTCATGTTCCAGGCCCTTTTTTTTAATGGATAGTTCATTTTTTGGCTCTATTTTTTGAGTTTTTTAATATATTCTGAGTATTAATCTTTGTCAGATATATAGCTGGCAAAGTTTCTTTCCCACTCTATGTGCTTCCTCTTCACCCAGTTGATTGTTTCTTTAGGTGTGCAGCAGCATTTTAGTTTTATGAAGTTCCACTTATTAATTATTAGCCTCAATTATTCAGTGAATGGAGTCCTATTCAGAAAGTCATTTCCTACATCATGCAGGCACTGCCTATGTTTTCTTCTAGCAGTTTCAGTGTTCCATGTTTCACCTTCAATCCTTCACTCCATTTGGAGTTAGTTTTTGTGCAAGGTGACAGATACAGGTCTTCTTACAGGTGGACACCCAGTTTTCCAGGCACCATTTATTGAAGATGCTTTCTTTTCTCCAGCTTATCTTTTTGACATCTTTGTCAAATATCAACTGCCTGAAGTCATGAGTATTCATGTTTGGGTCTTGGATTTTGTTCCACAGGTCTGTGTCTATATCTGTGCCAGTACCATATTAATTGTATTATTATGGCTCTGTAATTGATCTTAAGATCTGGAATGGTGATCCTTCCAACACTATCCTTTTTTCTTAGGATTGTTTTGACTATTTTAGGTCTTTTGTGGGTCCATATGAATGTTAAGATAGTTATTTCTATTTCTGTGAAAAATGAGATAGTGATTTTGATTGGCATCATATTAAGTCTGTAAATAGCTTTTAGTATAAACAATCATTTCCACAATATTAATTCTACCATCCATGAACATGAGATGTTGTTCCACATTCTAGTGATGTTATCTCTTTCTTCAGATGTTTAAATTTTTCATTGTAGAGGTCCTTCACTTCCTTGGTTAGATTTATTCCTAGGTATTTTATCTTCTTTGAGGCTATTGTGAATAGAAGTGTGGTGGTTTGAATAAGAATGTCTCCCATAGGCGTATATATTTGAATGTTTAGTCACCAGGGTGTGGAGCTATTTGAAAGGAAAGAAAGATTAAAAGGTATGGCCTTGTTGGAGGAAGTGTGTCACTGGGGATGGGCATTGAGGTTTCAGAAGTTCACTTCAGGCCCACTTCTCTCTCTCTCTCTCTCTCTCTCTCTCTCTCTCTCTCTCTCTCTCT
>LOJH01045812.1:13548-25925 GCA_001685095.1 Ellobius talpinus
CCTATGGATATAGCTCTCAGCTACTGTCTCAACCACTGTTCTAGCATCTCCCTGCATGTCACCAAGCTCCCCACCATGATAACATTAAACCTCTGGAACCATAAGCAAATGCCTAACTAAATGTTTTTTGTAAGAGTTACCTTGGTCCCGGTCTCTTCATAGCAACAGAACAATGACTAAGACAGAGAGTATGTCTCTGTATGTTTATTAGTGGTGAATAGAAAAGCTATTGATTTTTGCAAGCTGATTCTGTATCTTGCAACATTGCTGAATTTCTTTATTGTTTCTAAAAGTTTTCTGATACAATTTTTGGTATCTCTAATGTTTACTATCATGTCATCTACAAAAAGGGATAGTTTAACTTCTTTCCCTATTTGTATCTCTTTACTTTCCTTTTCTTTTTTTCATTACTCCATAGGCCTCAACCTTATACAAAGAACTACAGGCAACTAAGTAATGCTGAGAAATAGTCTTCCCCAGGAAAGAGCATGCCAAGTAGTGAGTCAACATCAAATGGTTAGCCCAAAATACAAACATACAACATACATAACATTATACAGACTGAGTAGGTTGTATTTATGAATATATGTACATAAAAGCAATTAATGAACAAAATAGCCATGAATTTGAAAGAGAGAAAGGAGGGGTATATTGGGAAGGTTTGTAGTGAGGAAAGGGAGGGGTGAGGATGTAGGAGTCACAAGTGGATTAATCCTCAGATATAAGCAGCACATGCCAAAGTTATAGGAGCTAGGGAACATGGAAACTACATCAGAAATAAGGCATTCAGAGATACAGGGTCAGGAGTTCAGACACTATGAACTCATCTACTGTGACCTGTCACAGAGAGTGAGGTGAGGGCTAAGTACACCCTTTGCCTTAAGTCTCCAGGCAGCATGGAAGGGAGACTATGTGAGGAATAGCATAGAGTTCTATTATGATCACAGGTAATTCAGAAGCTGTACCTCTACTTCTGCCAACTAAGAGGGCGCATCAGGCAGTGGCTGCCTTAACCACATATGCAGAACTCTGTGGATCCCTCTTACTCTCTCTGTGTTTGGGCACTACAGTGTTATTTATTTTTATTGTTTATTTATTCATTTTCCATCAGTCAACTAGTCTATCATCTTGAAATGGTCTTAATTCATCTTACATCTGATGCAAAATCAGGAAGAGAAAGGGAACAGGCTGAGGACAGGATGGCTTCCTCAGGACACTGACACTGTAAACAAGCACAACTTTGCTATTTCATTAATGGCTTATGAAAAAGAACGAAACCACTCAACAGCTTTACAACAGCAATGTCAAGTGTCAGAGAACACTGGAGAAGCCACAATCAGACACTCCATGTTTCAGCTACACCAATACATTTCAAAGGATATGGGAACTCCATGCCACTACACATCATGCTACATTCTCCAGAGCACTATAAGAATGCACTGGAGAGAAGAGATATCCCAAAGCTGCCTGTAATAATAACCTCCAGTACACACACTAGTGTACCATTAGTAAAATGCCACCATCAGTTCCATAAAGCAGCAACATGAGTGTACTTTTAGAGTTTGATACTCTTGCTGTTCTATAATTTTTCCCAGGGCAAGGGTAAAACATACTTTTTGCTTTATAATTTAAAATATAAAATAACTGCTACAACAAAATGCATTTAACATTATACCATATTTAATAAAATCCATGAAGATGACTTACCTTACTGAGGGCCTACTTCTACTCTTTCCTAAAAGTAACAAATCATTGGGGCTGGAGAGACAGCTCAGAAGTTAAGAGCACTGCTTACTCTTCCAGAGGACCCAGTTTTGATTCTCAGCACCCAAATAAATGACAGCTCACATCATCTGTAACTCTAGTTCCAAGGGACCCAATGCCTTCTTCTGTCATATATGGACACTGCTTGCACATGGTGCACAGACATACATGCAGGCAATATATTCATATATGTATAAAATAAATATTTTAAAAAAGTTTAAAACAGCAAATCATGAAATATTATTATCTTCTAGCTTTTCCCCTCTGCAGATGCTAACCAATAAACCACAGAAGTTGCAACTCTTTATACAGTCAAATATCAACTTGGCCCTAGAATCATTTATATTATAAACAATTCAGCCTCTTAGTTTCCACCTGAAATAACCTACAGTGGCCAGTCACAGCAACACATTATTAAGGAGTTTCCCTAAAATCATTTTTAAGGCAGTTTGCCAGCCAGAACAATTCCAGCAATGCAAGACTAACTCAAGGCTGGTATAAAAACCACCTGAGCTAACAGTGCTCCTAAGGATCTCCTAAGAAAGGCTACTATTACCTCCAACTCTCAACAGAAAGGGGAAAAGCAGGCCTGAGTCACTGAGGCAGTGTGCAGACCTGCGCACCTTAAGTGCAGATGTCCAAGGAGCTGTTGTGGCCACTGCCTACCAGAAAGCCAGCCATGTGGCCCTGGCCCATCTCCCTCCAATTCTCACGAGCTCCCTTTGTCGCTTGTAAGCCTCTGAGAAGGTATATATTTCCACTCTTCAATTGTGTGTCTCTGTTGAATTAATTTTTCTACCTGATCTAACTATGTAACATACATACCATGTAGTCTTCTCTGGAGTGCTTCTTCTTCTAGGGTAATCATATAAATTTGTTCATCCAAGTCTTCAAGTATCTAAATGGAAAGATGAACTACTTAATAATGCAGTGTTACACACTCAAGTATAGGACACCCCAGGCTCTGCAGCTTATTGTTTTAAGACCATGTGTTATATTGACTCAAATAACTAGGACCCCAAAATTAAATGTCCAAACTATTCAATCTGTGAAAAATTTAAGCATATTTTACATACTTTATTTTTAAGACATTTATGTTTTTCTATTTTAGTACTAACCAAACACTTCAAAACTTGATAGAATAAAATCTAAACGCATCTAAATTGGATATTTTAAGGCTTAAAGGGTTACACTTTGTAGTAGTATTCTCAAGGGCTAACAAGGGCATGGATTTTAAACGGCTATCATTGAACAGATGCATCACCAGATCCACCCTGGGAGTAATAAAACAATAAAAACAAAATAAATAAGAAAAACTAAATTTGGGTTTGCAGGACTGGCCCCTTCACAGGCTCCAGCAGATCACAGATGGGGTGAATATTGGGGGAGGACCAACCCACAACCTTGGTTCTGGGCCTGGGTAGTAGCAGCATTGGTCAGCCCACCAGCTCTCCCTTGTCCTCACCACCAGGGTGAGCTCTCCTGAGTTTACCGTTTGCAGTGATGAGCAAGGGGGCTAGACTCTGCAATGAACACTTGCAAGTTAAAATATATGGATAGAGGGGTTTACTGCATGACTTCCTATGTCATGCTATAGCTTCTACGCTAAGAATTTTTTTTCCTTTTTCTTTTCTTTCTTTTTTCCCTTAAATTTAATTGTGGGGGGTGCTGCAAGGACAGAGGACAGATACACAGGGATGGGAAATGAATGGGACCAAGATGCATGAAGTGAAACACAATGAATAAATAAAAAGAAAAAGGAAGGAAGGAAGGAGTAGATAATAGATAATGATATAGAATGACCATCACATGTGAGGAGGAAGGAGAAAAAGACATCTCCAGAGACCTTACTAAGGCTGAGAAGCAGCACAGGCTAGAAAGCATGGGGTCCTAAGCAGGAGTGGTTTATGATGAGGTCGGCTAGATAACCAAAGGGAGAGTAACCCAAGACTGTTTCTCAATGAGGGGACAGAGACAAGAACTCTCCTCTCGATCAGTGTTTCCCATCACTTCCGGCTGTTTAAATTTAAATTGGTCACATTTACCTATCCTAAGTCCTAACACTTTTAGGATTTTCATTTTACAGTATAAACTATTGATAATTCAGACCACACCTGAATGACAAGAGGAGAAGCACAGAGATGTGTGTATATCATGTGCCCCTGAGCATTCCAGCATCTTCACTACTTCATGCTCTAAGGAAAAGGCTTCACAGGGAAACTCCAGAGGTGCCTCAGGGCCTTGACTCATCACTACTGTGAACTAACAGGAACTCAGACATGAGCAACCAAGATAAGAATTTCAAACAGTAACTTTGAGATTAAAATAAATGTCAAAACTGAGGCTTAAATAAAATGTTAGCAAAGGTCAGTGGGAAAAAGTACTTCAAGTTGAAGAGAAAGAACACTGAGCCAGTGTTTCTGATGGCTAAAATACCTGACCTGATTGACAGCCTAAAACTCCGAGAAGTGAACAGGCACTTCAGGTAGAAAAAGCCATGTGTAAACACAGAGGTAGAAAGGAGACAAGTTCATGAGGAGGAAATCGCTACTCTGAAGCTCTTGTAGGACTAGAAGATAGTGGTCTGGAGCCTGGGCTCTGGGTTCAAACTTGCCTTTACACAGCTCTGTGACTAACTACTTAGACTCCCTGAAGCCAACTTACCTACAAAATGAGACCACCAACACCCACGTTATGGCCTGTCAAGATGACATGAAACTGTGTGTCGCATATAGCACTTAGAACCAGCATGGGGCAGATACATGATTACTCAGTAACCAGTCATGTTCACTGGCTATTAGGAACAAGAAAGAAAATAAAAACAACTACGGCTGTGTAGGTGTTGTTAAAAGGCAGCATGGGGACAGGTGACACAGAAGTACTTTGGTTTTATAAACAAGGAGGTGGAGCTGTAGCTCTGCATTAGTCAACAGTGCTTAGCAGACTACACGTGGCTTCCTCCTCTTCTCATTAACATCTGTAGATAAGGTTCAAATGATAGAGAAGGTCCAGGGCACAGGGTAGAGCAGTAACAAAACTGGAGACTTAGAGTGGGAATTGAAAACTTGTCTACAGGAAATAGAAAAAAAACATAGAAGTAGAAGAAACTAAATGAATTCGGTATCACAAAACCTCTTTTAAAAGAAACTGAATGAGAGATTGTAACTTTCAAAATCAAATAAGAGATAACTGAAAGATCATCTACCATAATATTTCCTCAGTGTGTTTCCTTAATGACATCACCACAAGGAGAGGACAGGCCCAGGGCCAAAATGGCTCAGGAGATATATAGCCTTGGTCAGACACAAGCCACAGGCACTGGTAAATGTGGAGAAGGCAGTACAATAGTGACCACAATGACATCTGGACTTCCCTCCAGGAGTATGCTGGGGGCTGTGGCAGCTGAGCTGCCCTGCAGAGACAGAGCAAGCCTGGAACCGACAGCACAGAGCCCTGTGGACCACAGCAAGGCAGCTTCAAACTGTTATGAGAGTCTGTGCAGGAGCAGAAGAGAGGTGCAACACAGAATGCTGAGAAAACCCTAAATGTGTAGATAGCTGAGAAGTTTGCAGGCAATGAGAAGCCAGGGAAGGAACTTAAATGATAAATGGCAGATTGTCTAGGAATAGCTAAGAAGTTATTGTCTGTAAAAAATAGTTCAAAGATCAGAGAACTAGGAACCAATCATTATATTGCTACCCACTACAAGTCATTTCTGAGAGTAAAAGTATAATTCGAGATACAGCGTGTATATTTTCAGAAACTGGTTCATAAATCAAAGTATGAATACTGTCAATTTTCTTTTTGTCTCTGTTTTGTGTTCGTCTGGGAGCTTTGGTTGATTTATTAGTTTTATCTGCAGACAGCTCTCCTCATTCTGTGGCCCAACTAGTCTTGAGCTCACAATCCCCAAACCTCTCATAACCTAGAATCAGGGATATTAACACCATGGTCAGCTGTGTGATCAATTCTGAAACAGATAAAATTACTGCTGGATTCAGGGCAATGAACACACAAAATACTTACAAACACCTGCAAAGTTTGTCTTGAAATTTTCTATATAAACTTTTATTTAAGTGCATATAGTTAGCACTTTGAAAAGCAAAAACAGATTTTGTTACTAAAGATTAAAAAAGTGGTTTTAGAAAATAAAAACATGAATGATAAACCTAAAAAAATACTGTCCTTAATTTTCTAAAATCTTTGTTATATGATCAAATATATAAACATAAATATTTAGCAAACCCAAACAAAATAAAATACTTACCGCTGGCTTCACCAGCAACTGACCCATCACTGTGAACATGCGGGAAAGGCCAACTGGGGTGCACACTGCAAAAATGAATTAGTGAGAAAACAGGAAAATCAGCTGCAAGAGCATTTTAAGTATCTCCTCATCTCCAACCTCGCTTCACCAGGCACTCCGTCAGAAGGCCTTCAACTCCACCAAAGAAGAACTAGCGCAGCATGAGGAGCCCATGCATAGCACACAGAATGTGAGGGTGGAAAAAGACTACAACAGTCAAGATTACAAAGGATCAACACTCTTGTTTAAAACAAATTAAATAACACCCCCCCAAAAAAAATACATTTAACCTGTTTGAACTGAGAGCCAGAAAATAGTATCTAAAGTAACAACTATAGCCACAAGTCCTTTGAGCTATGTTTGACAACTTATGCTATTCCTAAGAAGAGTATGATGTCTTCAGTAAAACCAAACAAACTTTGAAATAAAGACTACAAAGTCATCAGAAAGAATTTTACTCTCTCCGTTTACAGTAACTCCAGTGTTAGTGGTGGGCTAGAGTGGATGTAAAGAATATGCACATGGGGTGGGAGTGGGAGATACCCAGGGAACATGTTAGTTTTGTGCTGTGCGTGTGTCCAACATAGTGGAAAAGGTTTTCCTTAGTGAAGAAAAGCACCCAATTATTTCAATTATTAAAATTTATCTGAAATAATAAAAAAAATTAAGGACAACTCAAAAACCAGTCTCCATTGTTAAGAAATTTCATCAGGAAAACTGCCGCAGTTTTCCAGGGACAAGACTTCACTGTCCCGCCAGTGTCACCAGGAGGAGTACTTACAGAGAAGCAGCAAGCATCCCATCAGTGAAATGCAGGAGTATAAATATGGTAAGTAGAACTCCCAGAGATCTGTGAAAATATCAATGCATTTTAATAGGAAAGTATAGCAAATAAAATAGTCTATATTTTATCTTAATAAATAGTAACTTGTGATAAAAATTTTAACTGCCTATCTGAGTGCATAAACGGTCTTATTTCTAAATTAAGAATAAAAATATCTAAAGTAAAAAAAAAATAAGAAACAACCCTTTTGAGCCAGTGGTAGTGGTAATGCATGCCTTTAGTCCCAGCACTCAGGAAGCAGATGCAGTTGGATCTCTGTGAGTTCAAGGCCAGCCTGGTCTACAGAGTGAGTTTCAGGACACTCAGGGCTACACAGTAAAACCCTGTCTTGGAAAAGAAAAGAAAAGGAAAGGAAAGGAAAGGAAAGAAAGAAAGGAAGGAAGAAAAAAATTGAAAAAAATATGTTTCAAAGGGAGAAAACACTCAATGGAATTTTAAGAACAGAAACTAATTAAACAAAAATAGATGGAAAACTGCTTAGTCTTCTGAAAAATGAATATTTATTGCTTTGTTTAAATATCTCTAAAGACATCTAAATTCTGTAAAAGAGTTAACTGCACAAAGAATTACTTAAAAGTTTTAAAACCCCATATAATTGTATCCCAAACTCAGATGCCCATCATAGGAATTATTTAAAACTGTAATCAGGTACCATATAAAGACTCCATACTGGCAGCATCGCTGTCAATCAGGGCAGAAGCCACCCACACCATCCCAAGAATCAGCAATGCAAGAAGCAGCAACATGACCAGAGTTTCCAAAACTCGGGCTCGGATCCCCTGGAAACACAACAACAACAGTGTTTTAATACTTGTATTACCTCATGAGCAACTAGGCTTCTATTTGAAAGCACAGAGCCATCCTTTGGAAGGGAAGAAAATGTATATTTATATTTAATAAATTTATATTGTTTTTATATAAATCTATATTTATTAGAGAAAGTACTGTTTAAGGTTTATGTTTAGAGTGACTTTTCAAAATTATATTTTAAAAAAATAATAAACTTGGAATAAAGCACAAAAAAATCAATCATACCAGCATTTTGAAGAAACATTTTTAACTATTACTTTCCTAGCACTTCCCATAAGAAAGGACATTTGCGAATTTCCATCTGTGGTTCTAATCAAGGAATGACAGACTGTCTGACACACTAGAGACATTGGTCTCCACCACCAGATCAGGAAGGGCCCCAGAAACATCCTGCAGCCTCTGGAGTCCTCTAGTGACTAGCTGGAGAATTGCTTGATGAACAACAACCCCAACTATATTCCATTCATTTTTCATATACAATGGGAGATCAAATAGTTTATGAGGCTTGACTATAATAAGGAATCATCATGCACATTTTTAAAATAAACAAACAGATTCTGACCTCAAAAAGTTGGACCAAAAGACCACTTGGAAACTTGGAAACTGCTAGACAAAGCTAAGTTGAAACTTTATTACTCCTAGAAAGTCACCAAATGATAGTTTCTGTAAATTAGTTCAAAGATTTACATCCCTGCTTTATATCTCTAACTTCTAACAACAAACTTATAAGTGCACCTGCTTTCTCAGGAATCTAGTATCCCTCCATTTCATACTGAGAATGGTTTAAAAGTTTAAGTTACAAAGACTCAGACACATTTCATTTTGGCTGACCTTTGCTAACACCTGAGCTGCAGGACAGGAACAAGAACACTGGCATCATATCTCTACAGTCCTGAATCATGGCACAGAGAAGAAGTGCCCCAGCCCAGTGTGCTGATATCAGGGTAAAGTAGCTTTTTCCTACCTATCCTTCAACAGTATCATGGTCCTGTGCAGGATTTAAACACTTGCTCAAATGTGCCAGCTCATCTAAAGTGTGTATGGCAAAGAAGGCCACTGAACCAAAAGGAATCAGGCTCATATCTTAACACATTAGGTCTAGTAACAAGCAGCTATTTCAAGAAAGGAGAAATTGAAAGACAAGGTGAGCATAGCTGCTCAAGTCTGCAATCCCAACACTCAGAAGCCTGAAGCAAGAGGGTTTAGATACCCTAAAAAACATAGTTCAAGGCCAGTCTAGGATACATGGCAAGTTCACAACCAGTCTGGGTTACAAAGTAAGATTCTGTACAAAAACTGATTTTAACTGGCCCCACCCATAACCAAGAAACTACATGGAATTGATACCCTCTGGCAAAGGGAAAATCAGTTTTTTCCAATGAAGTCTCAACAAAAATATCAACTACACTTCAGGGAAGGCCCCGTGCTCAGAAATAGTTGGCTAACACAAAACAGAATCAATTGTATTTTAATGAACTTTTAGTTTCATTTTGCTTTGTTTGAGAATTTTTTATCTTATTTTTCTTTTGCTTTTTGTTTTGAATTTCATTTTTGTGTTTTTGTTTCTTGGTTTTTGTTTCTTGGTTTTTGTTTTTTCTTTTGTTTCTTGTGGGGATATTGTTGCTGCTATTGTTTGTTTTCTGTTTTGTTTGAAGGACAGAGAGAACATAAAGTTGAGTAGGTAAGGAGGTGGAAAAGATCTGGAAAAATGGTGAAAGGGAAAAACATCAAAATATATTGTGTAATTTTTTTCCACAAAAAAACAAAATTGTTTTTAATTTTTAATTATTTATCTATTACAGTGCTGTGGGACGATGGTCTTGTAGCCTGTAAAGATTTGTCACTTTTATTGGTTTAATAAAATGCTGATTGGTCAGTAGTCAGGCAGGTTATTGTCACTGCTCTTAGTTGTCCCCCAAAACTTGATGATAAGTCCATATTACTGAAAGCACCACACACACTAGTTACATGATGGAGAAATCAAGTTGGTACTAACTAGAGCTTCCTCCCTGCTGGCTAGCTTTCATAGAAGGTGCAATGATGGCTGCTAGGAGGCAAAAGTCAACAACAGTCTTACCTTGCTGTGAACTCTGTGAACAATAATAAAAATTAGCATGGCAAGATAAGCCCATTAGTACAACAGTGGCGTGGGTGTTATGGGGATAACCAACTGTTTTCTGATTGGATTTAAAGCCTCCTCCACAGGAGGAAACACATGTCTTCATACTTCATACTTCAGATACCACCAACAACCCATGGTTGGGGAGCTCCCAGCTCCCAGAAGTGAATCTATTATATTATTTTGACAAATGGATATAGTATCAAACTTCTGTCTAAATTCATAGCTCTATACTCACAGATTAATTCGACTCTCAGACCTCATCAGATTTTTTTTGTATAGTAGCTAGCACAGAAACTCATGACTGGTCAAATTCAGAAAATAAGTATCTGTAGAGCACCCAGCAACAAATAAGACATTTCTAACACTGTCCTCCCCTTGACCACAAGGCTCAAGGACCATCACGGAAGAGGAGGCAGAAGATTATAAGAGCCAGAGGTAGTGGAAGACCTGAGAAAAAGTGTCTTCTGGACATGACAGAACCACTGCACTTCAAGAACTCACAGCAGCACAGGCTGCCTGCACAGGATCAAGCAAGTTAACATTTCAGCATAGAGGGAAGAAAGGTCCACCGGCCCCCACCCCTAGCTGAAGGGCTATTGTTGGCAGCTGATGACTTCTGAGTGAGAAAGCCAGTTTTCTTTAAAGATATGGCTCCTGGTGGATTAACCAAGCTCTAGTAGGTGGCCCCAAGCCCAGAAATACATGGGAAGCAGATCCATCCAGTGGGATATTGAAGGAAAAGGACACAAAGTCAGGAGGGTGAAGGAGGTGGGGATAGACCTGAGATGAGTTAGGTAGGTGGAGGAGTAGAGTAAATATAATCAAAATATATTGCATGAAATTCTCAAAGAATTAATACTTAAAGGATAACTAAGAAGTTAACATGTAAATCAAAGTCCTGAATTACAAAAGTTCAATATAATTCAAATGTGTGAGATATGTCTCAGTATACTACATCACATCAAGATATTCTATTGGTTACCCAGAAAGGCTCTTTTTCTTCTATTACTATGCTAATAATTCTTTAGTTATAAATTTTACATAAAAAATGATTAGGAAAAAATTTTTAAAAAAAAGAAAGAAAAAGAAAAAGTGATTGGGATCCCAAACTCCCAGGCCTAGTTCTAGTCATCCATCTCCTATACGGGCTTTCCCTGGTAAGTCCCTGAAGAACCAAGCCTGCCTGCACTATGTTTACATTCATGGGCCTAGATGCTGACATGTGGCTCATGAAAAGGCCTTGCCTAATGGGTTTCTCTAGAACAACACCTACCTGCCCAATCTCCACCTTGCAAGGTCAAGTTCCAAAACAGTCATGCCCAGTATATTCCTCCAAACCCTACCCTGCCTGTGCTATCCCCGTACTTCCAAGCCTAGCTCCAGCTGTGCAATCATCATAGCAACAGTAACCCTAACTAGGATTTCTATATCAGCCTGGAATCTCACCTCAGACATACAAGCAATGAAGGAAGTCCACAGACCCAGGTCACATCACAAAACCACAAACAATATGAAGGCCTACAGTATATCCCCATAAAACTCAAGTCCTATAGAAATGTTCTCCAATAAGATTTATCTAGAGGAACCCCAAGACAGAATTCAAAAAAAATAATCATAAAGTAGGAGGACTTCCATCAATAGAGTACCAAGGACTAGACATCCTTATTAGGCCTTTATCTCACAGAATATCTCAAATGCTAAATGAAATATTAAGTCTCCCTACAATCTCCTCTTTGTCTACTAACTCTGAGTAACCAACTGATACCTCTTAGTGTCAGTGTTCTAGTTAGGGTTACTATTTCTATAATAAAACACCATGACCAAAACAAGTTGAGGAGGAAAGGGTTTATTTGGCTTACACTTCCACACATAGTCCATCATTGAAGGAAGTCAGTACAGGAACTCAAACAGGGCCAGACCTGGAGGCAGGAATTGATGAAGAGGCCATGGAAGGGTGCTGCTTACTGATTTGACCAGCATGGCTTGCTCAGCCCTTCATATAGAACCCAGGACCACCAGCCCAGGGATACCACCACCCACAATAGAGTGGTCCCTCCCCCATCAATCGCTGATTAAGAAAATGCCCTATAGCCAGATCTTATGGAGGCATTTTCTCAATTGAGGTTCCCTCCTTTTGGAACCTAACACAGTGTTAGAGTTTGAGAACTCTAACACAGTGGTTTTCAACATTCCTAATGGTGTTGAACCCTTTAATACAGTTCCTAATGTTGTAGTGACCCCCAACCACAAAATTATTTTTGTTGTTACTTCATAACTATAATTTTGCTACTGTTATGAATTGTAATGTAAATATTGGTGTTTTCTCATGGTCTCAGGCAACCTATGAAAGTTCAATTCCCAAAGGGTCACAGCCCACAGGTTGAGAACTGCTGCTTTAACATGTGTCAAGGTGACACGAAACTAGCCAGCACATGGCATAACTGATTGTCAACATGTAGAAGAAAGTAAATAGATCTGTATCTATCACCATGCACAAAACTCAAGTCCAAGTGGATCAAAGACCTCAATAT
>LOJH01045814.1:0-13522 GCA_001685095.1 Ellobius talpinus
TCCGTTTCCAAGGGTCAGGAACGCACTCACCCCTCCAGTGGATCTTCTGGTCCTCCTTATTTTTAAAACACTGGCTCAGCCTGTAAATTTCACAAGGCATGGTGATTTGCATGAGAATGCCCCCCAGAAGTTCACATATTTTAATGCAACCAGGGAGAGAAACTGAGAAGGGTTAGTGGGTGTGGCCTTTTTGGAGGAGGTGTGTCAGTGGGATTGGGTTTTGAAGTTTAAATAGCTCATGATAAGTCCAGTATCTCTCTCTCTCTCTCTCTCTCTCTCTCTCTCTCTCTCTCTCTGCCACCTGCACATCAGGATGTAAAGTGCTCAGCTTCTGCTCCAGCACCATGCCTTCCTGATTCCCACCATAATGATCATGGACTAGCCCTCTGAAACTGTAAGCCAGCCCTGAATTAAATGCTTGCTTTTCTAAGAGTTGCCTTGGTCATGATGTCCCTTCACAACAATAGAACAGTGACTAAGATTCAAGGTAGCACAGTGTCTGTCCTACTCAACATAGAATTCTGCGACCAGCACTGCTCTGACTTGAAAGATGGCCACTGAATAAGAGTTGCGTGGATATGTGAGTGTGCCCTACTTTTAGCCCATAACTCAGCCCTCTGAGAGCTGTCACACCCAGGTGATAGCCATTTGGCCAGCCCTGTGAGTCCAGCACTGTGGGAAAGAACACAAGCGTCATCATTCTCCAACGTCCCTACACCTGCACCCACCCCATCCAGGACGCCCTCCAGGTTTTGTGCTGTTGTTTCTTTTTTGATGTTTAGAGAGAGACATGGTATCATGTATCCAAAATAGGCTTATAACTTAATATGTAGCCATGGATGACCTTGAACTTCTGATCTTTCTACATCCATCTCCTAATTGCTAGAGATGTACAAACCACCACATCAGATTTATATAGGATGGGGGATTGAACCCAGAATTTGTGGACACACTAAGCAAGTACTCTACTGACTCAAGCTGCATCCTCAGTCCTGCCCCTTCTTTTGACCTGGATCTTCCAAGGAAGAGCAAAACCTGTATGTGGGAGATTCCTGGGCTCTACACACTGTGTCTTCCAGCCCCTACATAACCCTACAAGGCAATGACTGACATCTCATTTTGCCAGTGAAGAAACAAGGAGAGTTGCCCTACTGGTGAGGGTTGCAAGCCTTTGTCTTGTCCTAGACAGTGATGAGTTCTATTAATTAATCCAAGTTATTTGCGAGTTTGCTGAAATGGACCATAAAGCCCCACCAACCAACCATTTTGTTTTCCTGCTTCTTTTAAAGAAGAGGAATTTCCAATAGTATTGGAGGGGCATGTTTTGTTTTGTTTTTATTTATTTACTTGGTTTTTGCGAGACAGGGTTTCTCTGCAGCTTTTAAGCTTGTCCTGGAACTCACTCTGTAGACCAAACTGGCCCTGAACTCACAGAGATCCGCCTGCCTCTGCCTCCCGAGTGCTAGGATTAAAGGTGCACAACAGCACCACCCGGCTTGTTTTTATTTTTTCGTTGTTAACAGTTGAATAGTTTGGGTCTGCCATCTGTCCAGCTGTGTGATCAGGGCAGAAACAAATGGTTCCTGCTTCGAGCATTATGCTGAAGTCCATAAAGGGACTCACTTGGAACTACTGTTTCATTTACCTCAAGAGCATTCAGATAGCTACATGGAGTCACCCTAATGGCCCTTGCCATTTTCCAGGCCCCTTGTCCTCCACTCAAGGAAGGAGGGAACAGCTTCATGTCAGAGAAAACCTCCTCATGTTACTGTGATTCTGTCATGTGCACCAAGTAATCTGAGGGTGTGGATTGGAGGGGCTGTGTGGTGAGTCCAATTACACTAGTAGTTGAAGCAGCCGGAACTTGTCTCATTAGGGGAAAAGAATCCAAAAACTTGATCCCTTATTTCTGTGTGGGCCCAGGCTTTCAGGGAGATGGGAGCTCCACAAACTTCTCTGCCTGTCAGGAGCAATGAAGAAGACCTGCCTTGAGTTCTGGAAATGTCACCGCCTCCCTCTCTGCTGCCACACAAAGCCCTGAAAAAGAGGCAAATCATGGTGACGAAGCCTCATGTGAAGACACTGGCCTCTGGCTAGTGACAGACTCCAGACGCTGATCATCTCGGGCAGCAGGAGTCTGAGAGCTGAGTTGCTGACCTTCGGCAAGGATGGCGGTGCACTCAATGTTCCCACAGGTGCCAAGCATCTGCAGCCAGGGAAGATTCCCCAGTTGGAATCCCTGGGCTTCCTGAAGGCATCCTACTCCAGATCCAAGAAGAAACAAAGCAGATCAGAGGACAGTCATTCAGATTTGCAGGCTGGGATGGTCAAGAAGCTATTTCAAAGCTTCTTCACACTCCAAAGTTTTCTGTGGCCAACTGAACCACTTGGTCCTAACCTTTGCTCAATGCAGGCACATGCTCTCCTCTTCTGATTTGCAACTGTTATTCATTTTTAATGCCTGGAGAAAAGACAACGCTCTGCACCATTGGCTTCTTCAAGTGTTTTATTGTGACCAGTAATGCTAGGGCACTTAAGGAAGAAAGCATTTGGTTAGACCAATAAAAATCAGCTAATTAGCTTTTTCAAACACACGAATTTTTGAGGTGCAGATGATTGACGGACTGTTCCCATTTTCATTAGGCCATTTGTTGTTGTCTTTAGAGGCAAAAGGCCAGAACATGCGGGTTGAACTTGATGCAGAGCTAGTGTGTGCCTGAAGGTATTTACATGGCCTTTTCTACTCTCTGTCTCCCTAGGGTGTGTATGGCCTTTAAATGGATTTCTCATAACATGAGGGGGAGAATGAATCTTTTATAAATTGAAAGGACATTGCATTAGTTACTTTCCTGGTTCTTATGACCAAATAGCTAACATCTTAGAGGAAGAAAGATTTCTTTGGGCTCATGGATTTAGAGGTATTGGCTCATTGTAGCAGGGAAGGTGTGGTAGAATAAGGCAGTTCACATCATGGTGGAGAGGAAGCAGAGAAAGGGGGTTTCCAGGAAAAGGCCAGGAAGAGATATAGACCCCAAAGACAGTCTCCACTGGTCTACTTCTTCCAAGTAGGCTCCATTCCCTAGGTTTTACCACCTCCCAATAATGCTATCATCTTATGAACCCAGCATGGGTTATTCCATTGATTAGATCAGAGCCAAGTCAATCTGATTGTATCTGGAGGAGTGCTTTCCTAATCTGCAGGGACTTCTTGATGCTATCAAGTTGACAAGATTAATCATGACAACACTGATCCTGATAGGATTTTTAAAGAAATTCCAAACTCTGTGTCTGAGAATTAATGGTGCAGTGTGTTCATGCCCATAGACAAAAGCCCTCTCAGCTTTGGAGGGAGCTGCCTATAGCCAATACATAGTATTAACAGACATCCAATATACAGGAGGAATCTGGGCCATAACTATACAGCAGGGAGTTAGACGTGACATTATATATTCCCATTATCTTTGATAGGGTGCCCACTATACTTTAGAAATCCTTTCTGGAACTGGAAATATCATCTTGGACAAGATGCTATCTGTGACCTGGAGGAGTTTAGGACACTATTATGGGACATGTGTCAGTCACTGAGATATAGGAAGAGAGGGCTCACCACTTCATAGAGATGGCACTTTCTAAGAACCCCAAGGACAGCTTCATGGCAGTGGGGGATTAAGGAAGGGCATCATGAAAGGATGATGTGACGGTTGGTGCCAGGGGTCAACTTGACAGAATCTAGACTCACCTGAGAGATGGACCTCTGGGCATGCCCACGGGAGATTATCTTGACAGCATTAATTAAGGAGGAAAGCTTGGCCCACTGTGTGGCAGGCTGTTTTATGGATAGAGATCCTAGACGGTGTAAGTGGAGAGAGGATGCTGAACAGCAGCTCGCAATCATTGCTCTCTCCCTTCCTGGCTGTGCAGGTGATGAGGCCAGCTGCATGATGCTCTCATTGCCTTGACTCCCCTGTCATGATGGGCTACACCCTGAAATGTAGGCTGTAATAGATCCTTCCTCCCTTAAACTGCTTTTCTCAGGGTATTTTACCGCATTAACAGGAAAAAGAGCAGATAAATAGATAGCATACCAATAAGCTTTGAAGGAGATGAAAGAGTTCAAGGGTATGAAATAGGGGCAAAACTGAGGACTCAGTCTAAGAAAATATCAAAGTGTAATGTTCTCAGTTGAATAAGGAAGAAGGGTACTTGTACCTCCCCCAAGTAATGGGATTATTGAACTGAGAAAGCACTTAGTAACTGGCCAATTAACTTTGAGAGATGCCAAGTATCAGAGATGAGGAGGGGCTGGAATGAAGGGAGAACTAATCTCCCAGTTTGGTGGAAACTGGAACCCTTGGAAAGGAACAATGGGGACGAGCAGGTTAAAGAGCTTAGTGGGGGCCAGGAACCTTGTCATGCTCTGCTCCATTACAAGGCACTGGTGTCCACATCAGCTGAGGATGGGATAGAGGCTAAGCTGCCCACTGCTTCCAAAAATCAGCATAGAGTTGTGCTCCTATTGGCTCCCAGTGGAGGCTAAAAAGCCAACCACAGATTTCTGAGAATCACCTGAACAAATAATGGCATTTATGTTCTGTCTTTAGTCACATTGTAGGGTACCAAAACTATAAACCCTTGAACCAGTTAAGCCTCCAACACTGAAGGATAACAACACTGGTTTTTTACTCTCAGGTCTTCAAGTTCTTCCCATGCCCTTTGCACACAGGTAGAGGTGTCATCCAGTATATCCAAAGGAAGAGCCATGACCCACATAGAACTGAGGATGCTCCAAACTTCTCAGACCCTACTGGGACTGCCTTCCTCATTTTAGAAAAGGATGACTCAAGGTGGATGCTGACAGAAGCAGGACTGTGTCAAAAGTGGCACCAAGGGAGCTGGCACTGTCCTCTCTCCTCCTGGGGCGTGACTGCGGATCTCAGCCTTGAGTGGCTGCAGCTCAGAAAGTGAGACAATATGAGTCACCAGTAACATAGGCTTCTTTTGGCAGCTTCTGAGGTGCAGTGAACCATGCACTCCACCTTGGAGCAGATGTGCAACTCTGCCTCGAACTACAGCTTCCTGCCTCCAGCCTACAGGAGCCGACTGAGGACAGAGAGCCCTTTATCACCTGTCTCGATGTCCATAGACTGTTAGATTTGGGGGCTTCATTGGCATTCATCCAGTTTAATATTACCAACTCCGAAATGCTCAAGTACTTCTCAAATGTCCACCATCCTTTTCACTGGAGACCTTCCAGCAATGAGTATCTTACTAAATGAATCACCCAGCGTGGGCACAACCCGCCACCAAGTCCACCCACAGTTCAAATCTATGCATTTCCAAAGCTACTTTGCCATGGAAATCGAGGGCTGCAATTTTGTTCATTTCAGTTAACACTGCTTGGGGTCAAGATGACCAGCCTGGGTTTGTAGCTGAATAGGCCAGCAGAATGGAGAGCTGAGGAATCGGCTTTTCAGTGTGGCTCTCATGGCCACAGCTGGCCAGAGCAATTTTCTTTACAGCTTCATGTTGCAGGCCTGGTCCCGAGCTCCATCTTTTCAAGTCTGGTTGTATGTAGTGGTCTCCTGACCCCCTCTCTCCTTCACTCTGAGTGCCCTATTTCTGGTCACCGCCCATGCTGCTCCTGGGTGACTCCTCCTTCACCCATGCTCCTGCTGGGTGAGTCCTCCTCCTCCTCCATTTCCACAAATCTTTACTCTGCCTCCCCATCATCTGGATGATAGAATGCAAGATCCTCAGTGGTATTGACGTTTCAACCCAGCAACCCATAGACACGGCTTGCCACATTGACTCAAGTATTCTGCTCTCATGAAGTCGCACACTCAAGTGTTCTCACCTCTCGACTGTTCTCCAAGCTTTGTCCTTCCTGCCCTAGAGATCCTTCAGGACCCAAGGCTACTTTCCCTTTAAAGATGCCCTCAGGCCTCAGCCTTCCTGGATCCCTGCTCCAGGCCATACTATGTTTTGGGGGCACTCTGTTGTGGGGGTACTATATTGTGGGAGCACTCTGTTGTGGGAGCACTCCCCCTTGCCCAGATGTGTCTGTGCATATACCATATCCTCTGAAGAGATGTGTTCCTTGAGCTGTGGTGGTTAGTTTTGTCAACTTCTTGCACTGTAGAATCCCTAGGAAGTCTCCAGGAGAGATTGCCCAGATTAACTGGGCCTGTGGACACACCTGTGGGGGATTGTCTTTACTGCATTAATTGAGAAGGACTGCCGTTGTGGCCTGTTGCTTTACACTCTTTACTTTGTTGGCTCTTTGGGGGCCCACCATCCAGCTCCCAAATAAATACATGGAGGCTTATTCTTACTTATGAATGCCCAGCTTTACCTTGGCTTGTTTCTAGCCAGTTTTTCTTAACTTAAATTATTCTGTCTACCTTTTGCCTCTGGATTTTTTCCTTTTCTTACTTTTGTATATCTTATTTCCCCCTCTTACTCCATGGCTTGCTGTGTAGCTAGGTGGCTGGCCCCTGTTGTCCTCCTCTCATTTTCTGGCTCCTTTGATCTTGCCCATATTTCTCCTCCTCTTTTACTCTCTGCCTGTCAGCCCTTCCTGTCCTTTCTCCTGCCTGCTATTGGCCATTTAGCTCTTTATTAGACCAATCAGGTGTTTTAGACAGGCAAAGTAACACAGCTTCATAGAGTTAAACAAATGCAACATTAAAGAAGCAACTCACCTTTGCATCACTAAACAAATGTTCCACAGCATAAACAAATGTAACACATCTTTAACTAATACTCCACAACAGTGACCAGCACTGTTTCCTATGGTTGGATCCTCATCTGTATAAATATCACTACACTATGAATGTATCCTTTTTCCTCTCTGCTCTTCACTATGATGTGATTTCCTACTTCAAGTTCTTGCTTTGACTTCCTTGCAACAACTGTAACCCAGAAGTGTAACCTGAATAAATCTTTTCTCTTTCCAAGTTACTTTTGTTGGGGTATTTTGTCATGGCAACAGAAATGAAACTTGGGCAGACACTGTCCAGCCTTGTTCACATTTAGTGTCTAGATGAAGCAGGTGATCAATATGCAGTACGTGGCTTGTGAATAAGTGGATGAACAAAGATAGAGCCCATGCCTTTGTATCTGCATGGAGCTACCAGGCAGAAGACAATCTGCACCACTCATGACTGACAGCCATGACAAATTCTGCTCGAGTCCAGCAGACCAAGGAAACAAGAAGGAGTCTGGTTGTGGAGGCAAACTAGGAACGCTAGGTCAGCACTGCCTTTTTTCTCTCTGCTCTGTGTAACTTCAGAAATTATGTGTGTGCAGGAGGGCTCTGCAGGCATTGACCTGGCTGGTGCCTGATCTGGAGCCTCCTTCCGTGGTGCTGTGCTTTCTGAAAGCCCCCTGCTATCGTCCAGCAGCTACGTCAATTTGTTTCTCCTTAGAGTCTCGGAAGTGAGCCCATGTTCTCCTCACAGAGACCAGAGGAGACGCCACTAGGATGAGAGCTTTGTAAATGCACAGAGATTGCAGCAACCAGCCTTCCACAGACACCAACAGGAGAGAAGACTCCTCTGCGATGTCAGTGTGGGTCTCACTTCATTGGCTTCCTGAGTACCTGCTGAACCCTCTTGAGAAGGGCCTGGGACTTGCGTGTGTTTGTACTCATTGCTAGATTTACACAGCATTTGCTTTGCTGGCTATGGGCACTACCAGTGTGGTGGAAAGGGCACTGGATTCCCATAGAGACTGGGAAAGCTGCCTTGGTATTTACTGACTGTATGGTTTGATCAGACCATCCCACTTCCAGGCACATGCATTCATCTGCAGAATGGGGCCAATTATTTCGTCTTAAGGGGGAGAGGACACGTGGACTTAAACCAGGGTTCAAGAGCAATGAGTTTCCATCCTCAGCATCTTCACTTTCTAACGAAAGATTTCAACAGGTCTTTAGGGGTAGCAATTGCTGTTAGACTTAAGCTAGGGAGTAATCAGGATACACTTGCCAAGTCCACCTTCAACCCTCTCGGTTTCCGTCCTTATAGTTGACTCTGGGATCCTTGCTGCTATGGGAAGAGACAGACATCCTACTAGCACAGTCCAGATTCCAGAAGAATGACAGGGGCCAGACCTCAGGTTCTACTCTAGGAGGCATCTGGGGACTAGCACCTCCCCCCACCCCCACACACCTGTAGAAGGAATACATCTTAACTAAACGTGTTCCTCCTCCATACCTCTCCCACATCCTTTAAGTTAAACATTAACAAGGTTCCTTCCTTCCTCACTGTGTGAGACATGCCCCCTCCCGACCCCTCCGGCCAAAKCAATAGCTGCTTTGTCCTTCCTGGCAGTCCAAAAGACTTTCCTTTCTGTTAGGAATCTGTCACACTTTCTGGAATCTTTTGGCCTCTATCAAATTCAAGACTTTATAATCTCCCTGATGGGTGCGTCCCCTCCCTTTCTGCTCTGCCCCTCCTCCCCCGACTGCCTCCTTCTCATGGAAGGGACTCTTATTTGGAATCTCTCTAGCCATAATGTCCTGGCCTGAGAGAGGATTGGTGGGTCAGTGATGGACTGCAAGTTTGAGATCTGCAGATTAAGGAGGAAACTGAGTGCCCCAGGCTTTGGTGGAAAAAAAAACAAACCAAAACCAGGAAAATCCCTCTCAGTCTGGGAAGAACCAGGACAGGTGTCTTGTCTGCTTGCTCCTCCTCTGCCTGTCTCCTTTCAGGTTCGTGCCTTCGGTTGAAGAGACTGGTGTTGACTTTGCAAAGGTAACTTGTCTTTCTTCCCCAGATACATGAGGACACATCCCCTTTGCTTCTGCTCTTCACTAGCTCCATCCCCATGTGCTTAGTGTGCCTTTTCATTTACTTATGCTCCTTGGGATTTGAGGGTTTCTTGGACATTTTATGCTAATGTATCTGGTCACCAGCCTTCATTTCCTAGATAATACCTCTAGCCCATTTCCCCTTCTCCTGTGGTATTATAATGATAGCCATGCCAATGGACCCTGCCTAATACATCTCTCAGGCGTGGCATTGCCTGTCTCACTGCTACTAGTAGGGTTGGTGCTAATCTATTAGCTGCATTCCAAATTAGAAATGTGCCGAGAAGCAACTAACGACCACACGTCTAAGCAGCCTATGGGTTAAGAAGTAAATGATAAGGTGGATTTGTGGAGGCTCACAGAAGGGGAGCCATTCCATCTGGACTAAGAGAGTTCAGACCTATTCTTGCTCCTTCGAGGTTAAACAACTAAGATGTTTGATCAAAAGTGTGGCTACTGGATGCCATACTCTTAAAAGGCCAGTCAACAGGATGTTTTGATGTAGGGCATGGTTAACGGGTGTTTTGAGAAGAGGTAATTATGCTTGCTTATTCTTTATATCAGGGAAGTCTTTTGCCTTTCCTCTCTTGATCAGTGAATATAAAAACTTTTAGTAATAAACTTGGGGCTGATCACAGTATTCTCTGGATGCCCTCCCGACTTTGTCTTCTGTCTCTTGTCTGGTTTTTGTTTTTGTTTTTCTCAATCCACGCTCCCCTCCTCTGGAATGTAGGGACCCTCGGGTGGACCCGACAGACGTCACCTCAACCTCAACGTGGGCCCTGAAAACGGAGAATAGAAGTGACAGACCCAACAGACGGTGCCCCAAACATTGGGCCAGAGTACAGGAATACTCCGTAAAGTGCTGGAGACCGCGAATGAACGGACATCGTCTGCGTAAAGTGAAAAGTGGGTGCTCCGGTAAAAGTAAAGTAAGGGTGTGGCGAGAACTCGGGAGTAAAATTGTAAATAAAATTATAAATACAGGGCAGAATAATAGTAGTCAGTTGTTTGTACACTTGCTTAAAGATGCTTTGAAAACCAGAGGAGCTCAGCAGCAAATGAAGAAATTTTTAGTTTGTACATTTTTTAAAACTCCCCCCCCCGCACTGGAGCCACCCCCATATCTGGCCTGCTCTGGGGCTCAGAGAAGAGAAGACGGTGTGGCCCACCCGTCTGCTCCAGGGTAGCAGGGTAGTGAAAGCCTGAGGCCCCAGTGCAATGGCGGCCACACAGGCCCCAGTGCTGCAGCTAAGTTTGCCAGCCGCCCCCACTGCTGGCCTCAGAGGGATTGCTGAGGCCTCCTGGAGCTGTGCAGCCACTGCCCCAGTCAGCACGGAATGTGTGGCCTATGTCCGGCCCAGGCCCAGCAGTAATAGTGAGCCAGCATCGAGGACTGCGGAGCGGGCAGCTGTGGTTCAACCCTAGGCCAGAGGGCAATGGCGGGAAGCAACCTCCTAAGCGACCTCCAAAGCGACCTCCAAAGCTGCCCCAACTGCCTGGGCTCAGCCCTGATACATATGCTTTTAGGGAAAACAGTTTAGGGTGTTCTTTTCCAAGCAAGAACTTTTGATCAAAAGAAATTAGGAAATATTTTTGACATTTATTTATGACATAAATAAATTTGAGGAGTATGGGTAGATCATTGGTCTCTAACAGAAGAAAATAAATGCAAGCTGCCCAGCAGTCAATGCAGGAACAGCTGGATCGTCATCAGATTATGCCTTCTAATTCTCTCTGGAATTCTCCTAATTTCGTGATAAAAAATCTGGGAAATGAAGATTAATATAAGATTTAAGAAAACTTAATGGAAACATGAAGTTAATGGGAGCTTTACAGGCTGGATGGCCTTCTCTTACAGCCATACCAAAAGATTATTTTAGATTTAAAGGATTGTTTCTGTACCATCATCTGCATTTAGTGTTCATCGGTTAATTTCAAAGGGCCCATGAGGAGATATCATTGAAATGTCTTGCCTCTGGGCATGGCTAATAGTGCAACATTGTACCAGAAGTTTGTGGCTCAAGCTATATAAACTATTAGAGATCAATTTCCAGAAGTTTATGTTATTCATTATATGGATGTATCCTGCTTGTCTGTAAAAATGAAGGAATTTTGCTTGCAACATATGGACAGCTTCAGCAGAGTCTTGCCCATGCAGGGTTAGTAACTGCCCCAGAGAAACTGCAAAGGCACCATTTGGGACATATTTTGTCTCCTAAAGAAATTAAGCCTCAGAAATTGGAAAATTTGGAAAGATAACTTATAGACTTTGAATGATTTTCAGAAATTATTGGGAGATAATCAATGCATACAACACAGACAGAAAAAGAAGAAGGAAAAGGTGACGATGGGAGAGAAGGAGATAAAGTAGAAGGGGTGGAGGGGAGGAGGAGGGGAGGAGGGACAGGAGGAGAGGAGGGGAAGGAGAGGGAAAGAGAAGAAGAAGAAGGAGGACCAAGTTATACACATGAGCAAATAAAGACTGGAATTCTATTAAATAGCTGATGATGGCAGTTTTGAAAACCCTTTGACCAACATATTGGCAGTATGGGTGTGATAGATGAAATGACAACAGCTCTTGACAAATAAAAACTAACAAACTAGATTCAAGAATAGGAAAATCAGAATGGGTCACTAGTTATTGAGTAAACTGAATACATGATTGAAAAATCTTCCCACCATTCCAGTGAAACTGCAGCCTTGCATTTTTGTAGAAGTCAACAATTCAGGTCAATATCTGTAAATTAAGTTGAATTCATTTTATCTCTCTATAAAGACAAATGTAGTCCTAAATTCCTTTGCTAATGATGTTTTTTAAGCATATAAGTATCACAATTTGTTTGTCAAAGTCAAGGACCTGGAACAATGGAAACAATTTTGAAAAATAGAATGAAGTTCAAGATATTTGCCTGATTTCAAAGCCTACTTTGAAGTTATGATAATCAAATAATTGAGATGCAGCTGTATTGACACAGAAACCCAACAAACTCACAAACAGAACAAAGAGTCCAGAAAGAGGCCTGCATAAGTGTAACTTGTAAGAGGCCCCCTCAGACCTTAGCACAACTAACTCCATGATGGAACTGTTCAGACCATAAAACTCAGCATGTAGACAGTACTACCAGCCAAAATGAGAACAAAGACCCAATCCATCAAAATCCATAGTTCTGAGAAACTCTCTAAATGTACTAAACCTTGCATTTCGGGTTCTGTAGTTCCACTTCTGGCTAGGTATTCTTGTTAACTGAAATATGTCAACCCAGAATATGGCTTTTGTGCTTAAAAGCTCACCCTAAGAAAGACTTGGGGCTATACTGGAATCCTGAACACCCAGTATAGTTGCCAGCTGGCTAATAAAGATATTCTATTGGCTTAAACTCATGTCTGAGTGGTCTTCTCTGGCAGATACCCCCTAACATGACTGAATGAAATTTGACAAAGTTTTCAATGTTAATCAATGAGGAAAGAATAGTTCTTTTCCAATATGCTACCTTGCAAATGGTAAATAGAAAAGAATGAACTTTATTACTTCATATCATATACAAATACTAAGCTTGAAATAAAGTCATTGGCCTACCTACCTACCTTTCACAACAGTATATTCAACACTTTAGATGGAGAAAGTTCATTGGGACCCAGCAAAGTAAACACCACACCTACAGACAGATGAAATGAATCTCATCAAAACTAACATCTTTCTAAAGACTTTTTCAAGAAGAAGAAAACAACAGAGGAAACATTTGTTATTACACATCTGACTAAAATCTTATAGCCAGAATACCTGCAATGTGAGAATAAACACAATCCCAGATTTTAAACACACATGGAGCCGGATGTGGTAGCTAAGCTTGTAGCCCCAGCCCTCAGGAGACAGGGGCAGACGGATTGTGAGTTTCAGGCAAGTCTGGGCTACACAGTAAGATATTGTCTCAAGGAAGAAATAAAATGCATGAAATTGGAAAAAATAATTCATGAGATAAAAACGGCAAATCAACCTTATGTAAAAATGGTCAATAACATTTATCATGAGGGGAACAGAAAACACTGACAGTATGATGTACCTGCAAAATATCCAAAACTAAAAATTAAGAAGAAACTACCATTGTTGAGTGCTGACAAGAATGGGAAGAGACTGGAATGGTATGTTTGGCTGATGGAAATAAGAAATGACTTGGAATACAATTCTATAATTTTCAGTTAAAAACACGTGACTTTCATGACACAGTCATTGTGCTATGTAAGGATGTCAACATCCACAGAAATTTTTACAGTGTTCTTGGCAGCTTTATTCATGATGTCCCCAAATCGGAATCCGAATCAGAATCATGTGACTAGCCCATAGACAGAAGGATAAATGAACCTGGATAGTCACACAGTGCAGTATCACTGGGGAATAAAAACATAATTTCTGGATCTTCCTTATTACTATTTCTGGATAGATGTAAAGAAACATCAGAGAGAGAGAGAGAGGCAGAAGGGAGAAAGAGAGTGAACAGACAAAAAGGCAGGGAGATTTGATCAAGTCCAAGTCCAGGTGGGTGAGCCTACAGATTTACTAGGATAGCTTACAGAAGCATGGGTAACTTGCTAGCTGCCATATCATAAAAATGTCCCAATCTCCACATATGTAATATGAGGGGGCCTGCTTGTGGTGGGTTTACTGTCCTGCCTGGTTCCCACAGCTGTTTAGCCCCAAAGAAAATCACA
>LOJH01045815.1:4348-23962 GCA_001685095.1 Ellobius talpinus
GTTGCAAATGAGATTTTGGTTGATTGCCCAGGTAGCTGGTTGTCTCTGTCATTTCTTTCACCTTTTGGAAGTTACTTGATTGCACTTCTTGTTTATTCAGAGAATATTATTTTCTTCCTCATGTTTTTGATGGGGTGGAAGACTAGATAGTGATAGTTACTTTCTTCTCATGACTTAGCCAAGCCATTTTTAATATAAGACATAGACTCCTTAGGATAGGATAACTATTGAAACATTTAGCATGTTTCTTGTTTGCTATTGTTCATGCTGGTTGTAATTCCAATTTTAGTGTACTTTTTTTGCTTCTTTTCTCTGGACAATACTTGATATTTTTTCTTATTGTATATAGTTTTGTATCAGGCTTAGAACTTTCTTATTAGACAAAAAAGAGAGGTGTTGTGGGAACTCTTTCAGCCAATAGCCTTTAAGGTACTGGCCCACTTTGTGCATGATCTCATATACTACAAATGCATATGAAAAGTGTACATGACTCTTCTTGCTGTTGGCTTTTGTTCTAGTCCCCAGCACATGCAGAGAACTGTAGATCACTACCCTTACTGTGGGTTTATTGCCAAATAAGGAAACCTTTGTTATACTCCATTCCAGGCTATTGTGGAACTCTTTTGTGTGATAACTTTCCCTGTTCATCTTGGCATGTTGATTGGTGCTGTCATGGTGCAGGTCTTGTTTAAATGAATGTATCTCTGTCATTTCATGGGATGTTGCTTCCCTCTTATGTATAGACAACACAGTCTTGTAGTGGTTCCTTGACTCTTAAAATCTTTCCATTCCCTTTTTACTGAGTTTCTCCTGAGCCTTGGGTGTAGGGCTTCATCTTAGATATATCAGTTGTGACTAAGTCCCCCCATAATCACTTATTTTCTGCATTTTGACCTATTGATGGTCTCTGTAATACTCATCATCTGATCCAATCAGAAACTTCTTTGACAAAAGTGAGAGCTACACTTACCTGTGTACTTAGGGATGCATATTTAAAATGCAGTTTGAATTTATATTTATTTATGAAAATGCAGAAGTGGGTTCTCCCTTAGAGTTCTGTGACCTCTCTAGTCATTGGTAGTTAATTTATAGCACCAAGCATGAATTCCCACTGAGTGGGCTGTAAATCTAATTATACAGCTCTTGGTAACCTCCAATATAAATGTTCCACTATTGCACCTTTGCTGATATCTTGCCAGACTGATTATTGTTGTGATTCATGCAACTATTACTGGGTATGACTGCTGATTGATTTTCCACTTGACTGCTTTGAAGCATCTTGGATATTATGAGAAATAGCTCTCCAAGACAGCTTTTATATCCATTCCAACTCAGTTTTCTGAATTCCTTAGTGCATTGTATGGAGTCTTCAACAATATAGTCTGGCCTTCAGGTTAAAGAAGCACATTCCAGAAGAACCATTAACATTCTTCAAGCATGAACTACTCAATACTTCACTGAGGTAGCTATGATTTTATTAATAAATGATTTTCTTTAAAAATTAAAGTAGAATGAATCCTCTAATATCACCACCCTGATGTGTGTGTGTGTGTGTGTGTGTCCATGTATACGTATGCTAAATTAGGAGAGTAATGGCTTGAGGACATTCTGAACTACAGATTAATGCTTGTTTCAAAAACAGACAAGCAAAAGCAAAGCCAAAGTTTACTTTGTGTATTAAGAAGACCATGCCCACTCTAGTGTGAGTATTACTGACTTTCTCTTACCAATGTCTCTCCCCTTTTCTTAAGGTCCATGTCTACCACTGTATTAAAACATTTCTTAGTATACTCCATCTTTGTTTTACATATGTGTGTGTGAGAGAGAGAGAATGGAAGAGAGATATTAGAGATTAATGCCATTGATGGTAGATGTTTACACTGTTTTATGGAAGCATAAATACTTGTCTTTGAACAGTGAGTGGAGTCTATAATTAGACATTTTATTAAAGTTGTTAGGGTCTGAACTTAGGCCCTGACAGCCTAGCAGATTAGGCTCAGCCTCATCATCAACAGGACAGTTAAAGAAAATTAATGCCAAAAGCAGAAAAAAGGGATTCATTTAGTGTGGCCACACTGGGAAGAGTAACAAAGAGGTATACTCAGCTCCACCTATGTATGTGATCAGTGTCCTAAAATAAGATTGAGTTGTAAATAAAAGGCAAGAAGTATATATAGCTAGGAGATCCTGGACAAAATGTTGTTCTCCTCCATCATTACTGTCTTTGCCTCAGTCACTCTTATAAAGTAACCTGGTAAGTTTTCAAAGTGTAAACATCCTTCTGGGAGACACGTTCCTCCTTTAGCTCATACAAGGTTTCAGCATTTTCTTTCTTTCTGCCTGAGATTTCTGGGAGATTTGAAATTGCTTACGTTCCATTGTTTCAACAGTCTGACAGCCAAAGAGAGGCATACTAACATGTATTTGTTATGTCTTTGTTTTAGCCAGTGTAGCTACAGGTATAGGTAAGGAGAAGACATGATAGATCTAGAGATTATCCTAGAGGTCAAGGGATAGGTACAATGTATTGATATCAATAGCAAATATTTAAATATGGGACACAATTTACTGAACAAATTTATTTGTTAGGGAAATTATATTTTTCAATACAAATATAAGTAAGAATAACTCAGGGGTTAGTGAGATAGTTCAGTGAGTAAAGGAACTTGCTGCCAAGCCTGAATGTTTGAGTTCACATAGAAGAAGAAGAGAAAGCACTCCAGCTAGTTATTCACTGACCTCTGGTAACACAACATGGGACATTTGTTTCCTTCTAAATAAGTAAATAAATAATATTAATAGCTTGTGAAGTTGAAAAGTTTGGTAGGCACAAAGGGATTAAATCCATCTGAATAGGTTTGGGATCTGGTATAGGAGGCCCTTCTGTTTATGTTTTGCTTTAATTAATGAATAAAGAAACTGCCTTGGCCTATTGATAGGGCAGAACTTAGGTGGAGAAGATGGAACTGAATTCTGGGAGGAATAAAGCAGAGTCAGAGAGAGCTACCATGGAGCTGCCAGAGACGGACACTGGGAATTTTACCTGGTAAGTCACTGCCATGTGGTGATACACAGATTAATAGAAATGGGTTAAATTAAGATGTAAGAGTTAGCCAATAAGAGGCTAGAGCTAATGGTCCAAGCAGTGATTTAATTAATACAACTTCTGTGTGGTTATTTTGGTTCTGGGAGGTCAGGGCAAACAAGCAGGCTCTTCTCCTACAGGGATCTGTTAATGAAGCTTGCAATTTAGAGGACTGGGTGCTAAAAATTTCTTCTAAGTAATATGTTACATTTGGTTAGAAAAGAGTCTTCAGTATAGGATTACCAAGAAAAGAAATGAGGCATGAGAGAAGAGTCATGGACTAACTTATTTTTTCTTGTTTTAATTTCTTTTTAACTTTTTAAAATATTAGTTCTTGAGACTATACTGGACAGTGTTTTGATACTATACAATCCTCCCCTAATTCTTCCTTTAATTGTATGGCCCATATATCTTCAGATCTGTGCTCTTCCAGTAATGGTAAACTTACCAGGGTGTAGTAGAAAGCTCCTCACTCTCCATGCAAATATCAATTGCTATCAGCTCTTCAGCTATGAGTGTGGTATCATTCCTACATCCCATCTCCATATTGAGATTTGGTCTAGCTTTAGCTTACACTGGTCTTGAACATGCTGTCACAAGTACTGCAAGTCCATATGTGCATGTGTGATGCTGCTCTGTTGTGTCTGAAAGACATTGTTTCCTTGTGGCCATCACTCTGTCTCTTAAATTCCTTCCTTGTCTTCTAAAATGATTCCTGATGGTGGAATATAAACATCATATTTAAGGATGAGCATTCTGTAATCTCTTGTTTCCTTTTCTTTGACCAGTTGTATGTCTTTGGGCTAATCACCATCTGTTGCAAATATGAGCTTCTCTGGTGAGGACTGATAGAAGCATTAATCTATCAATGTAATGAGAAATGATTAGGAGATGGTTTAGTATTACAACCAGTTAGTAGAATAACAGCAGTAGGTTTTTCCCTAGGGTCTATAACCTGTCTATTTTCAGGCTCTTAGCTCCAATAATGATGCTGGGTATGGGTTTCATCTTTTACATCAGGCCTTAAACCCAGGTAAAAGCTTGCTTACTCCTATTATATTTGTTCTACTTTGCACCCATGGGGATATTTTGCAAGGCCAGCATTACAGCAGCTCTGAGTAAACTTCTATATCAGTACCAGCTTGGTATCTCCAAATTCTTAGTCAATTTGGTGTCTTCAGCAATGAGGTCTTGTCATGTTGTCTTTCAGGTACATAAGTCAGAATTTCCAAGATGATTTGAGAAGTTGAGGATGTTCATCTCCTACACTAGGAAATTGTTCAGTTGGTGAAGCATTTGTCATGCAAGCCAGGAAAAATTAGACTGCATTCCCAGAAAATTGAAAAGCATTTCTGTCTGCACTTCCAGTGTCCTCTACATGAAGAAGCTAGGCAAAGACTGGAGAATCTTTAGATTTGTTGGGAAACTAGCCTGCTATATGCAGCATAGAACATGGGAGAACCTGTTTCAAATAAAGGGGTAGGTGAGGGCAGATATCTGAGCTGTCCTCTGTCCTCTACATTTGTGCAGCACACATATCAACATTCATACACAGTAACAGACACATGGAACAACAATATCAACAACAAGAACAACACACACACACACACACATCCAGTTCTTAGAGAAAGGTTACAAAGGGAAGTTGAAAGGAAATTTATATAAAAATATCCCTCATAGTTTATTGTTGTTCCTAAAAATCAGGAAACAAGTGTAGATGGAGAAACAAGCCAGAATGGAACCAGTTCCTGGTTCTCTGTCATATCTGTCTACTGCACACTTCAGAGGAATACCTACTGCTTCATTTATCAGAAGCTACTTTTCTTTCATCTTCCAAATCTTAAACACATTTTAGCTCAGAAGACTCTAACCTGGTACTACCTAGGGAGATATATTTCTTGGAATGTAATTTCAACATAATCAACATCTCAGAGTAAAACCTACTGCATCTTAATTATTCTTAAATTTTTCTAGTGTGCACAGGATAGTCATCAGATATATTGAATATGCAGAATATTAATAACATAAATTTTGATTTAAGAATGTAAGTCTGAACTTAGTGTGGAGAATGTATTCTAAGAAGGTAACAAGAAATAACTTTTCTCTAACAATTTTTAAATTGTAATTTTCTATATTCTTGAGCATTTCATGCATATATACAATGACATGATTAAGTCTCTACTTTCTCCTATGATTCAGTCTATGTTTTCCCAGTGTTTCCCAATCCTTATATTTTATTTTTGTTATTGTTGTTTTTCTTTCTATAATTTTTAATTTTGAGGTAATATCAAGAATTTCCTTTTTATATTTATTTAAATTTTCTACACACAATTTACTTTGATAATATTCTCTCCCCTCCTCCACTCCTCCTAGATCCTCCAAGACCCCTAACCCTTTCATGCTCTTTCTTTTCCCCCCCACTAAAGAAACTCCAAACAAACAAATAAAAATGTAAAGCAAAACATGTAAAAACTCGTCAGCTAGCATAGACTTGAACCGGTAGAAACCTGACAAAATTCCAGCATGATAAGGGAGAGTGGACACAGAGTGCCACATCTAATGAAGAATCTATTTGCATTTGAGATCTGCTATTTGCACTTGAGATCTGCTGGGAAGGGGAAAATCCATTTTCTTCTATGGAGTATTGCTTGGTCAGCTATGCTTCAGGGCAGATGCTGTGCTCCAGAGCACTTGGCCAACAAAAAAAGTACTACATAATTTTTGACTTTTTCTTCTAGTGTGAGATTTGTTTGTATTACATTTTGTTTTGGTATTTTTGTGTTAATTGTTTTTTTGTTTGTTTGTATTTAGAAATATTTTTAAAGCTCAACTTAGCATCTTTGCTCTGTTCTTACTGAGAAGAAACTGAATGGGGTGTAAGGAAAGCTCCACAAAGAAGATAAAGAGATTTATGATCTCAAATTTAATTTTGTGATACATATAGTCTTTGAACTAAAAGGCCTCTGATCAATACACCTTTGTGATAAGAACTAGACACTCTTATTTATAAGACATCACATCAAAACATAGAAACACATGAAGTATACAATTATATTTAAAGGAAAAACTATAATTCGTGCCAAATGATATTCATAAATAGAAGCACTGGAAGGAAAACACACACACACACACTTATTGAAAAAGACACCATGAATTTGAAAAGGAGCAAGGATGGTGTATGGAAGAACTTAGAGGGAGGAAGGGGAAAGTGATGAATATGTTATAATAAACATGATATAAAGTTAAAAATAAAAGGAAATGATGGCAACAAGCATGACAAATATTTGAAAATATGTTTAAATAAGATACTATGTGTGACTTAAAATGTACTAGAAATACATGAAAAGAGATAGTCTACATGACATATGTGGAAGAAATTAGTAAATTATGTACTTTAAAATTCATTTTAGAAGCCCCACCTTTCTCGTTACTTTATTTTAATTTTAAATATACACATCTGAAGCTGTACATTTAGTTCTCAACACTGCATAAAACTGAACACAGTGCCACAGGCCTGTAATTCTAGCACTGAGGAGGTGTGTGCTGGTGGAGCAGAAGTGCAACATCATCCACAGGCACATGGTGAACTGAAAGCCAGTCTTTGATACACAAGACCTTGTTTTCAAACAAAAGAGATAAAAAAATCTAAGCATATGTTTAAACTGGCTTGTAATAATCACGTATTTAACTTTTAGCATACTTTTTACTTGTATCTTGTATTTTTATTTGTAATTTGTATTGATATCCTTATTGTCTTTACCTGTTTATTTCTGAAATTATTTTTTTTTCTTTCTTGGATTCTACCAGTGTGTACTCTATATCCCTCTATCCTAGGAAACATAATAACCCCCTTATTTGCTGTTTTTCTTCTTTAAGTGCTTTTTGCCCACTTGTTTTTGATTTGTGTTCATTTGTAACCTTAGTTGTTAACATATCTCTTTATATTTTAATGTTCTAATCATACTTTAGTGGAAAAAGAAAAGTGCCAGACAGATGACAGGTTTCTATGTACAAGATCCTTCTCTTTTGTTGTTGGACTAATGATCTGTCCCAGGTTTTAGCTAGCATGTGGAAATTAAATA
Source organism: Ellobius talpinus (assembly GCA_001685095.1). Lineage (NCBI taxonomy): Eukaryota > Metazoa > Chordata > Mammalia > Rodentia > Cricetidae > Ellobius > Ellobius talpinus. Next base: position 11,516 of record LOJH01045815.1, read on the forward strand.
TATAAAGAACACTGTATTATTGCCACTCACAATTAAAGAGCTGTATCTATGGAGTTTATATGGTGAGGTTTCAAAATTCATCTTGTTAAAGAAAGAAAGGCTCATTTTACAATATTTAGACCTACTGACTCAATAAAGTTAGTATTCTATTTTCTCTTGTTTTATTAGTGTTTGCAATTAATATTTAGAAGGATAGAAATCAATATGTGCCAATTATCTTCAGAAGAAGGTAGGAACTTGATATATCTCAACCGACTAAAGTGAAAGGTAGAAATAAAAAAATATCCAGAGAAACTTAGGCCATGAGTAGGATACAAGGAAAACTATTTTGAATTGAGGATACTGTAGTTTTGACTGTTTAACATTTAATGAGAGAGAAAAACTACAGAGTAAAATGCACATGTATATTAGAAATACAATATACTGGCCTAGTTCCTAGGAAGAAGAAGGCAGTATATATATATATACCCGGTGTAAGCTTAGAGATACAGAATTTTTATTTCTGTGACTAGTCTGTGATGATGACTACTGACTTAATAATCATATTTGAAAAGATAAAGAATTCAAGATTATTATCAATCTTTACACTATTCCCCCTCACTTATTATCCTTATATTGAACTTCTCTTCTGCTTATTTTCCTGTGAAAATACACACCAACCACTCTCAACTGAGTTCCTGAGTGAAGTAAAGAAGGGTCTTTTAAAATCTGAGGAAATCGTGGGAAGAACTGATTTGAGATTCAGTTACCTACTCACATTTAAGACTGATTATTTATTTTGAATAAAAAATTTAAAAAGCATTTGGGTAGAATGGTCTTTATGCTTTACGTATTTTATACACACATACTATACTTTTATATATAGAAATGTACTTGAGTGTGGGCACAGAAATCTATGGTGCCACCATTTCCTTCAATTATAGTAAATTTTAAATAAATTTTTATTTTTATATTTTTTATAGTATGAACATCTTAAATATTTGTTTGACATACATTTTTAATTACAGTCATGATACTACATTTTGCTTTAATTATAGACAATTAGGAATTTAGAAAATTTTGAAAACTCTAGAAAAGAAAAACTCATTGTATTTATAAGCATTTTTGCTTAGTATGTTAATTTTCATTTCTGTGCTCCAGTGTGCTTTATTTTTTTTATTATTATTATTTTGTTAGAATAGGTGCAACAAAAATATCACCAGTGTTCTCTCATTGCATGCTCTTTTCGTTTCTCTTGTCAAAGATTATTCATAATCATTCTTTAGGAAGGATATTTTTACTGGATGTAGAATTCTGGGATGACCTTTGTTTTTTCCTCATCATTGAAGGAAAACATTATGTCAAATTGTTCTTTGGTGTCTGATTTAAAATCTCATGCCATTTGGAATGTTTTTCCCTGGAGATAAAGTGTCATTTCTCTCATCTCCATATTTCTTTCAAATTTATTCTTTGATTTTATTTTCAGAAGCCTAACTCTGATGTCTTCATATGCGATTCTCTAGACTTACTCCTTGGGGGGGGCGTTTAGACATTTTTGTTGAAAATTATTTATGATCACCACTACAGAATCCTGTCAGATTATTTTAACATCTGCGCCAATTTGTTGTTGGTACCTTCTGATGGCTTTTGGTTATTTTAACTATCTCCTGGTTCTTGATATGATAAAAGGCTTTTGATTGAACCCCGACATTTAGTATTTAACGATAAGATTTGGGGTTTTTAATATCTTGAGTTTCAGCACTCTTCCATGGTAGTACTGCAGGAAAAATGGGAAATGCCTCATTCCCGCTAGCAGTGAGCAGCAGTCCATAGTCTTCACTCAGCCTTTGTTGGCTCAAGGTTGGTTCCTGGACTCCCTGTCATTGCCTGCAAAGGGAAGTTACAGTGCTCCTTAGGTCCCTCTCTGGCAGGTGAAAGGAAATGCACTTAGTTACTATTCCCACAGGGCCTCTATGATGATGGAGGAGGGTCATCTATGTGTTACTTTCATTGGTTAATAAAGAAACTNGTGTGGGAGCCGGGCGGGACGAAAAGCAGGCCTGCTCCCCTATCACTACACTATGATCACTGAAGATGTCTTCTAAAAGCCCCTTTACCACTAGGCCTCCTAAGGCTTGATTGCAGTTGGAGGAAATAGGCATGCCCCATTAAAGCCCACAAGAGTCTAAGTCTAAGCCTCGCATTGGTCATCTTCCATGGGTGAGTGGATCAGGTTTCCCATGGTGTCTGACTGGGCTGAACTCGTTTCATGTAAGTAGTTTCTTTGTTGGTATCTCTTCTTTGCTGCTAAAATGACATGATTTTAGGGGGTGTGAAAAATGTTTCTTTTTTTTCAACTGTTAATATTTTTATAGTGTCACCTTCTCTAGTATCTATTTTTGGATTATATAGTGAAAACAAAAGCCTCATTACTTTCTGACTCTTTATGCCCTCAGATGATGTCCCTTCTTCACCAATAAGAGAATTATCAGTATTGGTTTAAAGGATTATATTTATTTTACTATTGTTCTCAGAAAAGAATAGCTGGATTGATTACAAGTCCTGCATCTTTCTAGTAGTAGGGATTTCCTTTAGTACATTTGTTACATTATGATTCAATTAACCACATAGAGTTACTAATAGTTATGTAGTAAAGAATCAATACATAGAAAAATACTTATAATAACGATATTAAAATATACTTTTGTTAAAACTACTAGATTATGACTTCATTCTCTATGCAGCCTTATTTGGGGGGAGCAATAGAAAGTCTTCACAAGTAGAGGTGGGGGATCATAAGATCAAGGATAGGTTGTATATTTGTATGTACCCTCATATTTACTGTCTGAAGTTTTAATATTTAATGGGATACCATTGGGAAGTAAGGTAAATAGCACATGAGGGTGTGTGAGGATTCAGTCTTCAGGATTGTGAGAAAGTTTTCCACTTTTCTGCTTTGAGTTGAGTTATTGACAGAAAAATAAAAACATCTGAAATCAAAGACTCAGGCCTTCACCAGAAAGAAAAATCTGCTAGAACCTTGACCTTCACAGGGTCCATCCTTAGAACTATGTGGAATAAGCATTTCATGTTTAAGTCTCCCAATCATTGACATTCTGTTATAGTAAACTGACCTAAGTCCAGAATCTTTCTACTTTTAGAAATGGTCATAATTTACTCAAATATGAACCCTATTAAAAGGCCTAATATCTAATGGGTTTCAGTTTTTGACAAATATAATTAATCTGTCTAGGGGAATTGTTGATTATATTATTTTAGGTACAAGTATTAAGGACTTGGGTGACATTGATTGCTTTGTTTGTAACACCTGTAATTTCAAATTACTCAGTCTTGAAAGAAAACCCAACTGTGTACTGAGTTCTGTCTATTCTGTTTCTCTCAATGGTAATTCGTTCTATAACCAAAAGGTTATTAAAATCAGAAACCAGACATGGATTCATATGTTACCTGAGTATAGAATAGTGTAGTATATACTATAAATATATACTATATTTCTTTAGAATCATTTTTCAATATGAACTTACTCTGTGTGTGTTTGTATGTATATGGTATGTGTATGTGTGTGTTGTCTGAATTTTACTGACTATATAATTTGTGTAACTTTATTCAAAAAGTGAGAATATGTGACTATTCAATGACCCCCAAGTAACAACCTCAACATAATTCTTAGTAAACACAGTTGTCTTTCTTGTAACCTAGATTTTAATAGAAAAATGCAACTTTTTATTTAATAAGACCCTAACTTTGTAGAAATAAAATAGAAAAGAAATAGAAAGATATACTAGTTGCCGTTAAGTAACAGATCATGGAAGAATATTTTCCTATTACAGTTTTCAAAATTTTCAATTCTTTTCCACAATATCAGTATTTATTCATCACTTCTTTTTAAAGTACTAAAACCTCCAAATTAGAAATATTTCTGACAATGTTTTCTGTCCAGGAATTGGAAGTCTGTTCTGATTTTAAGGGAACATTCCTGGCCCAATGGGCTTGTATGTTCTAAAATTGTAACTGTTTCTCTGATTTTTGATCTGTGAATCAGACTTGGTGGGAAAGGATTGATTTACAGCGTAACAGGAGGTCTGGTGCGGAGTAAATTCTACTAGACAAAAGATGACACAAAGATAACTACCGATTTATGGCCGTTTTTAAAGCTTTCCATGTATAATCTTCAGAGCTATCTTCATGCTTCCTAGCTTTTTCTTTTAATGAAAACTGATTATTTGTCATATAATATATCCTGATTATAGTCCCCCCTTTACTTCTCTCAGTCCCTCATGCTTCCCCTTCCCTATGGATCTACTCACTTTCTGTCTCTCATTACAAAAGAACAGTCTACTAAGACATAAAAACCAAACATGACAAAATAAAATATAATAAGATGAAACAAAAGTGGTCATATTGAAGTTGGGCATGGCAACTCAATAGAAGGAAAAGAGTCCCAAGTAGAGGCAAAAGAATTAGAGATCTACACATTCTCACAGTCAGGAGTCCCATGAAAATACTAAACTAACAGCTATAATATATATGCAACAGACATGTTGCAAACCATTGCAGGCCTTGTGCTCTCTGTTTCAGTGAGCTCAGGAGTACCTTGCTTAGTTGATTCAGAGGGCCTTGTTCTCCTGGTGTTCTCCATCTCCCCTGGCTCTTACAATCTTTCAGCCTTCTTTTCAGTGGGTTTCCTTGAACTGGGAGGAGAGGGATTTGATGGACATCTTCAGTTTAGACTATCTGCATAATGTCTGTTTGTGGGTCTCTGCATCTGTTCCCATTTGTTGCCAGAGGACGCTTCTCAGATGATAACTAGACAAGGCATTGATCTATGACTATAGAAGAATATTGGTAGAAATCATTTTATTGATTTTTTTTCTTTAGACCAGCAGTGTTTGGGCAATCTTGTCTCTGGTTCTTTTTTAAAAAGAAACCTCACAACAAAATATTTTTATTAATTATTTAGGAATTTCATGTAATGCTTCTAGATTACACTGGCTTCCCATGCCTCCCAGGTACATCCTCCCACCCTTATGCCCCAACCCCCAAACAAAACAAAACAAAACAAAACAAAAACCACCAAGTTCAGTTCTCATTGGAGCATGGTCAAACTCCCAGTGGCCAGTCCCTTAAAGAAAACTCAGTACTCTTCCTGACACACACCCTTCCCCCACACTCACACACCACCAGAAGACATTAAGAGTGCAGAGCTACAGTTCAGCATCTTTATAACAAATTTTAAGAACTCTCTTTAATAGCTTCCTTCTGGAATGTTTCTTTTTGGGGTGTGGAGTGGGGAAGCAGTTTTCAAAGAAGATTCACTGTCCTTCATTCTCCTTATGAGTCTGCAGAAAGTCATTCATCCTTGCTGCTGCTCACTGAAATACTCCCAGGTTAGTGGTTGCACCAGTAGTGTGTGGGTTCCTTCTTGTGGCACAGGACATACATTGGCTGGCTAATCCCACAAGTTCCGTGTCACTATTTCCCTAGCAATAATGCAGGCAGGAGAGATGCCAAAGGTGTTGTGTTCAGGAAGGTGTTGTCTAGGATAATGCCTTCATGGCTATTTATCACTTTCTCTTCTAAAAGGTTCAGTGTATATGGTTTTATGATGGGGTCTTTGATCGATTTGGATTTGAGTTTTGTTCAGGATGATAAAAATGGATCTAATTGCCTTTTTAAACCTGTAGACATCCAGTTTGACCAGCATCATTTGCTAAAGATGCTTTCCCCCCAGTGTGTGTTTCTGACTCCTCTATAAAAAATTCAACTGTCCATTGGTGTGTGGATTTATGTCTGGGTCTTCAATTCAATCCCATTGCACAATGTGTCATTTTTATGCTATTATCATGCAGATTTATCACTAATGCTCTATAGTATAACTTGAAATTATGAGTGGAAGGACATCTAGTAGTACTTTTATTATTCAGAATTATTTTAACTATTTTAGGTTTTTTGTTTCTCCATAGGAATTTAGAATTATCCTTTCAAGGTCTGTAAAGAACTGTGTGGGAATCTGGAAGGGGATTGCACTGAATCTGTAGAATGCTTTCCATTTTTACTGTGTTACTCCTACTGATCCATGACATGGGGAATATTTCCAATTTCTGATATCTTCTTCAATTTCTTTCTTCAAAAACCGGAAGATTTTATTATACACGTCTTTCACTTGTTTGGCTATAATTACCCCAAAGTATTTTACAAAATTGGAATCTATTGTGAAAGGTGTTGTTCCCCACATTTCTTTCTCAGTTCCTTTGTCATTCATGTATTGGAGGACCACTGATTTTTTGAGTTAATCTTTTCCTTTTATTTTTAGAAGCCCAGGTTTAATGGGTGCCAGGGATTTTGGGTGGTTCCCCTGGGAAAACATGGAGAGGGGGACAGAGAACCTGAAAGACTACAAAGACTATGTGTTCATTCTTTGGAGAGCAGTTTAAATAGCCTGCAGGAGTGGTTTGACACTCCCTGGGGAGGGGTCACCTGTGTCAGGCTTTCTTGGAGGTGGAGATTGGATTGAGGCAACTCCTAGGGGAGGTATCTTGAAATGGAGCTTTCCACCCAACATTCCAAAATGGATGCCAGGAGCTGGGTTGAAGTCCCCAGCCAAACATTACAGACTCTTTTTGGATTAAGATTTTAAGTGCTAAAGTGACGCTTCCAACCAAACATTCCAGACTCCTTGGATAAAGGGGTACCGGCTCAAGTCTGGCTACTTCTTGTGGGCATGGCTACTTCTTGTGGGCATGGATGACGTGGGAGAGGGGAGATTTGGGAGTTGGTGGGCTCATGCTCAGTGAAAGGTGTGGTTGAAGAGGCATCCAGTTTACTGCCATTCTGGAGACTACAAGCAGTTGCTCCTTGAGGGAGATGAAAAGGCAGGTGCCTGAGAAAAAATATATTGTTATTATTGACCCTATGAATGGCATTAGCCATGGGAAGGGTCATTAACTGCCAGAAAGAGTAGGACAGAGAAATGTCCTGGTTGTGCAGAAGAGGCATGGGTGAATGACTGAGACACAAGAGCCCTTTAAAACCCTTTTAGTTGGTTGGTATCATTTTGATCCAGGAGAGTTGCTACCAATGGTGAAGTCCCAGGAGTTGGTGCAGGTGTTGGCATTGTCTGGAGGGACCTTTGTAAATTGTAAGTTGGTCTTGGCCCAGACAGCAGAAGTGATCTGTAAAATACGCTTGAAAATGGATGGGGTTAAAATAGGCTCTGGAGACTGTTAGGTATTTCAGATCTGATTTTTGATACAGCAGCAGAATTTTATTCAGTAACCTGCAGGTATCTGTAGGACAACTGGAACAGGAACATTTTAGAAGATAATTGAAAGGAATTAGGAACTTTGGATTTTTGAAGATACATCTAAAACCTGCTAATCCTGGACTATGAAGACTGTGAAAAAGGCACACCTGTTTGTATTTTTAGTAGGAAACTTAATAAATAAAGTAATGAGCTACCAGTACCTTAAGTCATCAAATGCTCTGGGAGGGATAAATGAGCAGAAATGAGACAGCTTTTTTAGGCATGCAGGCAATCCCAAGTCTCTCCATAGTCTTTGGAGAACATCAGCCTTAGAAGCAGTGCTGGCCCTTAGATGCTGAATCCAAGAGGCCTGCAGATTTTCCTGTGGGGGGAAGATTTAGTCTGCCTGACTTGGCAGGATGAGACAATTATCCCTTGCGTAGCATCCAGACAAACATACGGACTGTGGGCCCTAGGGGCATGTACTTGAAAAAGGAGAACTCACAAAGCCAATCTTAGCTGATCTTAGCCTGGCAGAGAGCATGGGTGAGAAGGACATTTTCCAACACGCATCCCTGGGCCAGTGGGAAAAACAGCCCATCTCAGTGGAACTTCCAGATATGAAATTGTTTTCCGGCCTGACAAACCTCTCTGCCGATGCAACAATTCAAATCAGACCAAATCAAACCGAATTAGAAACCCAGGTTTAATGGATGCTCCTCCCCCTGGAAAAATATGGAGAGGGGAATGGAGAGCTGGAAAGGCCGCTCCAGAGCTCTTGTATCTGCCATTTCACTGAAAGTGGTTTTGTTTTTTTTTTGCTGTAGGAGTTCCTTGGTGGAATTTTTAGGGTCACTATGTAAAATGTATACTATCATATGATCTTTAAATAATGATACTTTGACTTCTTCCTTTCCAAATTGTATCCCCAGAATCTTCCATAATGGTCTTACTGCTCTAGCTAAAACTTCAAATGCTATATTTAATAAAGATGGAGATAATGAATATCAGGGTAACTGTGGTCTTATAAGATGAATTGGACAGTATTCCTTTTGTTTATATTTTGTGGAATAAAATTTCAAAGTATTAATATTAATTCTTCTTTGAAAGTCTGGTAGAATTCTGTGATAGACTATCTGGCCCTAGTTTCGTTTCTTTTCTTTTCTTCTGGTCGGGAGACTTTTAATGAGTGCTTCTGTTTCACTAGGGGTTATAGGTTTATTAATTTTTTATCTTATCTTGATTTAACTTTGGTAAGCAGTACTTATCAAGAATTTATCCATTTTCCATTAGATTTTCCAAGTCAGTGGAGTGCAGGTTTTTGAAGTATGCCAGTTATGATTCTTTGGATTTCCTCTGTATCTATTTTTATGTCTTTCTTTTTGTTTCTAATTTTGTCAATTTGGATATTCTCTGTCTTCTTTTTAGTTAGTTTGTATAATGCTTTGTCTATCTTGTTGATATTCTCAAAGAACCAACACTTCGTTTCACTGATTTCATTGATTCTTTATATTGTTCTTTGTGTTTTTATTTTTATTGATTTCAGCCATCAGTTTGATTAATTGATCCTTTCTCCTTTTCTTGGGTGTCTTTACTCTTTTTGTTATATACCTATTGTGTGTGATATTAACATGCTAATATGAAAGCTCTTCAATTTTTTTAATGTAGGCTATGATTTCTTCTTTTAACACTGCATTAATTATTTTCCATAAGGTTGGATATTTTGTATATTTATTTTCAATGAATTATAGAAAGTCTTTAATTATTTTTCTTCTTTTATGTCTTGGCCTGTTCTTCATTTTGTAGTGAGTTTCTCAATTTCTGTGAATTGAAGAGTTTCTATTGTTGAAAACCAGCTTCTATGGTATTCAGAATGGATGTAGGGTGTTATCTCAATTTTCTTATATATTTTGAGATTTGGTTTTTCCCTAAGTACATGGTCAGTTTTGGAGAAATTTCCATGAGGTACAGATTAGAAGGTATATTCTTTTGTGTTTGGGTGAAATGTTCTGTAAATATCTGTTAAGACCATTTGGTTTATAATGTCTGTTAGCTCCAGCATTTTTTTCTACCCAGTTTATCTTGGATGACCTGCCCTTTGGTGAGAATGGGGTATTGAAGTCTCACACTATCAGTGTGTGAGGGTCATTATGTGATTTAAGCAGTAGTAGTTTCTGATTGTCCTTCATGGTGGGGCTGCAGAATGGGTGGATAGTGCATGCACCTTTCCCTGGGGAATAAGGCTAAGGAGGCCTGGCATTTAAAGACCTCTATCACTTTCATGTAGTTCTTTTAAGGACTTTGTCTTTTACTTTAGCTATACTGGAATATTCAGGGATTAGTAGGATAGCTAAGCTCTAGTAAATATGTCTTTCCTTGGTTATTATTGATTGTGTTTTATGCCGGTCTCTAGGCATTTGGACTTGGGATGATTCAAGGTCTAAGTGTTGATTTCCGTATTTGTTTTTGTTGGGTAGTCATTTTCTTCCTTGGTTTCTGTTTCCTTTCTGGATTTTCAGAGAGTATGATGTTGTGTGGTGCCCATTTCCCTGACCTGCTCAGCTGTTGTGTTCACAGGGAGTTCCTGCTGGTGTTGGAAGCTGGATAACTGGGATGAGTGGATGAGTGCCGGGAATGAGGAGAAGTTCTTTGTGTCCCATTGGGGATGGGGTCAGAGAGAAAGCAAGAGCATTCCAGGTTTCCAGTAACAGATGTAGTTTTTTTTTTCCAACCCGCTCCCAAAATACATGGAGACTTATTCTTAATTATGAATGTCTGGCTTTAGCTTAATTTGCTTGTAGCCAGCTTTTCCTAACTATGTTTTGTCTCTGAGTATTTTTTATCTTTCTTTATTTATATCTTTCTTCCCTTCTTTCTCTGTGGCTATTGGTATAGCTGGGTGGCTAGGCACTGGGTTCTCCTCTCCTTCTTTTCTCTCTCCTTCCTAGATTTTTCCTCCTATTCATTCCCTCTGCCTACCATCCCTACTTATCCTTTCTCCTGCCTAGCTATTGGCTGTTCAGAATTTTATTAGACCAATCACATGTTTTAGGTAGATAGAGTAACTTCACAGACTTAAACAAAAAAGAATGCAACATAAAAGAATACAACACTTTGCATCATTAAACACATATTCCATAATGTAAACAAATATAGCACATCTGAAGCTAATATTCCACAACACACAGAGCCTTGAATGAGACTGGAGAGATTAAAACTCTGGAGCACTGAGAGAGGTAGGAGTCTGCCTTTCATGTAACTAGGGGGAACTGCCCTGGGAGGAACTGTTATGAGTTAGCTGGGGTAGCTTGCTGGAGCTGGGGTCTAGAACAAAGCAATTGTTCAGATTGGGGGTTAAGAGTGTTTGGTGCTAGGGAACCTTCTTCAGCCAATGGCCTTTGAGAGGCTGGACCAGGTTGGGCATGGCCTTTATATAAGACTGGGTCACTAACGGGCCCAAATAATCACCCTGTCTCTGCCTCCCCATTCACCATATATGATTATTTGACATGGATACTGGGAATCAAGTGTCAGTCCTCATGCCAGTGTAGCAGGTGCTTTTCTGACTAAACAACATCCAGATACTGTGGCTGGAGAGGTCAGAGAAGCAAGAGAACTTATTACTGCTGCTTTCAAAACCTGCATAATTTTCTACCTGCATTCTAAATATTGTGCTTATACTCACAGATAAATAGCACTCTCTGGGTGGTACTGGCACACGCCTTTAATCCCAGCACTAGGGAGGCAGAGGCAGGCAGATCTCTGTGAGTTGGAGACCAGCCTACTCTACAAGAGCTAGTTCCAGGGCAGGCTCCAAAGCTACAGAAAAAGCCTGTCTCAAAAAAAAGAAAGAAAAAAGAAAAGAAAATAAATAGTTCTAATCAAAGAAGCTTTTTTCCCACAACAGACAGAAACCATTACAGAAATCCACAACTTGTCAGAATTTATACACACACACACACACACATGCATGCACGCATACACACACACACACTAAGCAGATAGGATCCACAAATGAGTGAGAACATCAGCTTTTTCTTTTTTCATGAACAAAGCAATGAAAGTAGCCTACTGTTAATTAACACTCCTGAAACTGTAAGTCCAAGTAAATATTTTCTCCTTTGTCTTCATTGTAGATATTTAGTTCTAGTAACAAAAACCAATTTACACAGCACTATAAAAAATTCCTGCAAATTTGTAGTTAAAATTGAAATAAATCTGTTGTGGATGGTCTTTCTGTACAGTTTGAATATATGTTGCTCTCATTGATTTATGAATAAAGCTGCTTTGGCCTATGGCAAGGCAGAATAGAGCCAGCTGGGAAATCCAAGCACAGACACTGGTGAAGCACAGTGAAGTCTGAGAGATACCAGTCAGCTGCAGAGCAAGAAAGACATGCAAAAAAATATAAGGTAACAAGCCATGAACCACGTAGCAAAGCATAGATTAAAAAATTGTTAATTTAAATGTAAGAGCTAGCTTATAATAAATCTGAGTCACTGGCCAAACATTTATAAGTAATATTAAACCTCTGAGTGGTTATTCAGGAACTGGTGGGTGGGAGAGAAACCTCAGGTTACATAAATTTAGTATCTTGCTGCTCTGGAGGACAGATAGTGTAATAGATCCTAAAAGACAAATCTCAAGGCTGGTAGATTTGTACTCCCTTTGAAAGTTTTAGAGCAGTCAATCTTTGCCTGTGGGTAGAGACCTCTTTGGGAATAATGTGACCCTTTCACAGAAGTCACCAAACAACACTAGAGTGCACATATATTTACATTATGATTCATAACAGTAGCAACATTACAGTTATGAAGTATCAATAAAAATAATTTTATGGTTGGGTTCACTGCAACATGAGGAACCGTACTAAAGGTTCTTGGCATCAGGAAGGTTGAGAACCACTGCTCGAGAGAATAACAATTCATCCCCTTCCTATCTTATAATGATTGCCTGTATCTCTCATCTCCTAGACCCTGTCCTATTTTCAATACCAATGATTACATCACACAGAGTTTTGCTTATTCAAACATCTTTACTTTTTTACTCTGGCACAACTTCTCACTCTTTTTTAAAAATTTTATTTATTTATTTATTTATTTATTTATCTATTTATTAAAATTTACTACCTCTTCCCCTCCTCCCTTTTTACTCCCACTCCCCCCACTCCCTCTCCCCCTCCCTCTCCAGTCCTAAGAGCAGTC
>LOJH01045817.1:0-13179 GCA_001685095.1 Ellobius talpinus
TCTATCATCTATCTATCTATCTATCATCTATCTATCTATCATTTATCTATCATCATCTATCTATCTACATCATCACCATCATCTGTCTCTCCTATCTATTTATCTATAATCTACCTTTCTACTATCATCTATCTATATATGTATATATCTATCATCATCTATCAATCATTTATCTTTCTATTAATCTGTCATCTCACCTATCATCTGTCATTATCTACTTACCTCCTATCTATTTAAATCATTTATCTGTCATCTAACATCTGTTTTATTTCTTCCATCTATTTCCCTAATTGACTGTTTTATGGTCATTCGATAAATTAATTTTGGAAAATGGCTTTGGATCAATTCAGTGTTGATACATTTTTGCAGAATCATTTCCTCTGTCACAAGTAAAATACAAACAGATATTTTAAAAAAACTTTCTGGAAAACAATTTGGTAATTTGTTAAGACTGGGCTGTAAGCATGTGTGTGTTCCCTGACGTAAACCACTTGTAAGAAATTATCCTAGTCGGGTGTGGTGGCGCAGGCCTTTAATCCCAGCACTCAGGAGGCAGGGGCAGGTGGATTTCTGTGAGTTCAAGGCCAGCCTGGTCTACAAATTGAGTTCCAGGACAGCCAGGGCTGTTACACAGAGAAACCCTGTCTCAAAAAAACAGAAAAAATAAATAAGATGAAGAAGAAAAAGGAAAGGAAGGAAGGAAGGAAGGAAAGGAGGAAGGAAGGAAAAAAATAAAGAAATTATCCTAAAGAAATAAAGACAGGGGAACTGGAGAGATGGTTCAGTGGTTAAGAGTGGCTGCTCTTCCAGAGGACCTGGGTTCAACTCTCAGCACCCACAAGACAGCTCACAACTGTCTGTAATGCCTGTTCCGGGGGATCTGACGTCCGCACAGAGACATGCATAAAGGCAAAACACTAATGTATATAAAGTAAAAATAAATAAAAAAGAAATAAGGACAGTATGCCAATAGATTGGGCTGTGTGGATTTCTTGACAGAACTTTCTAATGAACAGAATTCTCAAACTAGTGAAGTTTTCAACAAGAGGGTGTTGGTTAGCAGTAGTGACTCAAAGGGTAGATGTGCTGGGTGAAGCTTTGCAATCAATGATGTGAAGACAGAATGTCAGACATTGTTATTAAGTCAAGAGGAACAGATTGTGAAGCCGACTGACACTTCTATAGTAAGAAGAAATGCCATATGTGTACGACTGTGTGAATAAGCGCCAAAATATTTACCGTTATTTTGGGAATTGGCATTATGAATACTTTTTATTTACCTGGTGTTTCTAAAATTTCCACACTAAGTATGTCCTACTTTTTTCAAGCAACAATGAACACATTTTTAATTGCCTGTTAGCTCTTCTAGAAGCCAGAAGACCTGGCAGCCCTAAGTTCCTGACCTTGACTGCTAAGCTGTCTCACAATCCTTAAACCTCCCCTCTCTTTCCTACTCTTTTGTTCCCAGATTTAAAATTGTGTCAGTGAAACCATATCCCACAAACACCAGCATTTCCTGGAGACTGTTCCAAACAGTCACGTGGTGCAGGCTGCCAAATGTAGGTTTGCAAAAGTAATGTTTGGCCAGCACTCAAGGAGCAAGAGATGCCAAGAGGAGAAGAAGAATCCTCAGAGCTTGCACTCTGGTGGAAAAGAGAGATCCTGGATGAGAACCAGCAGTGCCACAGGTATTAGATCAGCGAGGTCAGTGAAGCTTTCCTGAGAAGCCATTGCCTGGGTTCCATTGCCCAGGTTGCACAAGGAAAGCAGGAGCAGCAGGAACCTACACACCGAGAATGAGGAAATCTGTACTTTGTCTTTTGCATGCTTATTTCCTCCAGCCCTTCTTGCAGCAATGCCAGCCTCACTCTCCTCTTCTCACATTTTCTTATGAACTTTAGAGCACAAAAGGAGGAAAAGTAGCTTCTGCAAGAGTGTAACTGTCACTGTCGTACTCTTTCTGCTGAAAAGAGCAGGACAGTAACTCCTCCTCAGTGGGGTTGCCAAATGGAGAGAGGGAAGCTAGAGACAATCGCAGAGACTCCTTCCAGCTGTGGAATAATCCTTCCCTCCTGTATGCTGTGAATATGTATTACTCTCAATGGTTAGTAAAAAGCCGGGCGGGAAGATAGGTGGGAAAAGCCAAACTGAGAATGATGGGAAGAAAAAGGGTGGAGTTAGGGAGAGAGAGAGATGCCAGCCAGCTTCCCAGGAAGCAAGACACGCTAGAGAACAGGGGAAGCCATGAGCCATGTGGCAATACACAGATGAATAGAAATGGGTTAATTTAAATGTAAGAGTTAGCAAGTAACAAGTGAGCTATCGGCAGATCACTTGTAATTAATACAAGCCTCTGTATGTTTATTTTGGAACAGGTGGTTAGGACAGGAAAACTCAGCCTACACCTCCCAACTGTAGGCAGCAGCTTCCACAGTGGCTCTTGTCCCCTTGGTTTCAGCACCCACAGTATTCCATCCACTGGGTGGTCTCAGTTTTCACCAGGAAGCCTGAATTCCCAGACCCTATTCACTGCTTCTTCCTCTTATCCCTCCAGCTTTGTGTGTCATTTTCCTACACTGTATCTCATTTCTGCTTTCACTTACAGAGCCTGTGAACATCTTTGTAACTGGCTCCTGTACTAGCATCCTACTTGAACACAGCCTGACCCGGCTAGATACACATCTATTTATTGGCTGTACTGCTATACCCAGAGCTTTTGGACTCCCAAATCCTCAAGGGTAATTTCCAAGAGTTGCTGAGTGCTTACCAAGGGTCAAGGTCTTTAGATTGGCCGACACATTTCATCCTCATCACAAGGACCCTATGAATCCAGGGCCATTAGCATCTCCCAGGCCCAGAAATGCTCCCTAATAACAGGAGGGAGAACGAGCAGTGGGACCACAGTCATGCTCATTACCCTGAGCCTGTACTCTGATTGGATAGAAGAAAGAAAGGAGATGGGGGAATGTTGTGGAATATTAATTTAAGATGGGTTACATTCATTTATGCTGTGGAATATGTGTTTAATGATGTAAAGGCGTGTTATATTTGTTTGATTAAATAAAATTAACCTGGGGTCAGATGGCTGAGTCATCAACTCGCTGATAGAAAGTGTGGGGAGGAACCCCATGCAGGGGCAGGCAGAGCAGAAGGACTCCCTGTTTGGTGGGAAATTCAAGCTAGGAGAGTAGCTTAGCTACTTGGAATTCAGCCTCTCTGAGCAAGCAGAATTTAACCTCAACCTTAGAATCCTGAGTTCTAGGGCTGGGTAGAGATCTAGATAAAGTTCCCTTCAGGGCTGGGATAAAGCCGGCGCCTGAGGGAACAATTCCCACCTGGCTACAGTCAGTGTGGCCTAACTGCTCATGGTAGCTACAGAGTTGCAACTGCCAGTTAGGACAGCAATTGCTCAAGGGGCCCCTACTGAATGTAATGAAAAACAGCAAGGGGATGAGTCTCAAAATAGGTCAAAGCATGGAGAAGAAACCTAAGGACATTAGACTAGTCCTTTGACCTCAGTACTGCAGTTCTTGGAGCACAGCTGGCCTCAATAAGCTGGTCTCCAAACTCCTTCTTCCTAAAGCCCCACAGCAGCAGGTCAGCTCATCCCGGACATCAGTGCCTGGTTTCCTGTGGCAGAAAGGGTGCAGAGAAATCCAGGCTGCACTATGAGATGACTCTGCCCTTCTCACTGCCCTCAGCTCCTGTCTTCTTTCTTCTACTTTCCAGGGTCCTCTCTTCCCAATCAGGAAAAGCCCATAATCCTCTTTAGAAAATCCACTCATCCTTCAGGCTCTGGCTCCCTTGGCATCTGCACATCGCAGGGAATTCAGGTTGCTCTGACTCTAATTAGCAGGTGCTAAGCAGTTTCCACATTTCTTAGTAAATATGTCAAAACACAAAATCCATTCACTCCTCTCCGCCCGCCCTTCCCCTCCTTTTGGGAAACATGCTTCTCTCTCTTGGCTGCTCAGCCAAGGAGTGCTTTCCTTCAGCAGAGAAAAGGTGGTGGGAAATGGAGAAGCCTGGTAATTCAGCAAGCCTTTCAAATCATCTACCCTCATGGTCATCATCCGTCTGTTTACATGATCATCTATTTGCCCGCTATGAGGTCACAGCAGATTTAGGGTCCTGGGTTTTTACCGGGGTCTCTAAAGTATAAAACAGCATTGCTAAGGATCCCATCAAGCCCCTCCAAGAGACACCATTATCACCCAGGCCCCAGCCAGGGCAATACGGTACCACAGAGCCCCAGGGGAGTTATACACTTAATTTCCACCATCTTTTTGGATTCCTGCTGGGAGATTTAAAAACAATTTCTTAAATGAAGAGGCAGCTATCTCCTTCCCTGCTGGGCTGCTCCTCCCTTCCCCTCTAAGTAATCAGGGTGGGGAAGCAAGCCATCTCCAGGCAGAGGCTTCTCTCTTTCCTACCCATCCTGGCCCTGAAGGAAAGAAGCAGGAAGGCAGAATGTAGAGTCCTCCCAAGCTCCTGCCAGCCTTGTGAGACAGCCTGGGTCCTGCAGCCATGTTTAGGTCTCCTGGCCAAAACAAGGCACCTATGCATGAGTTGATGGGGGAGGGGGTTGAGGAACGACGACTTTCCCATCTGATTGTAGTTTGATTTCAGATGGTATTTTGTGGCAATTCTGCTCTACCAGGAGTTAACTTACAGAGCTCTCTAGCTCTACCCCTAGAGCCCCCACCTTCCCCCACACACCCGACACTGTCCCTTGAGGAGGTTGAGGAAGAACATCCCTAGGCTTGAGTCTCATAGTGCCACTCAATGGAGTCACTGGGATCCAGGGGAGACTGTGCTTTCAGCTGGATCTGCCGACTCTTTCTTTGAAAGGAATACCCCACAGTTACTATGTGCAATCAGCCTTAGCACTCATGCCTTTTGAGCATCCCTCGGCCTGGAGAAGGTGTGGAGAGGAAGGGAGGATGAAATGAAGAATTTCAACAGCACTGACAGTGCTTTGGGACATATGGATAAGTATTTGGGGGCCACAGACCATGGGACGCTCATGAATTTGGATACTCTATTAGCCTAACCTCCTCAGTAATAGCCACACTGAGGGCCTCAGAGGTGACACACCTTGTTGAATTGACAGCCCAGGCAGTGCAGGGATCAGGCAAGAAAATCATTGTTTCTGGTTTCTGTCCAAGGTGTGTACTGCTCCCCAGTGTCGGTCACTCCTCTACCTTCCCCTTCTTTTTCTCCCCTGACAATCTTTTGTCTGCCTGGCCCCCAGGTGTGAAAGCCCCCGGAAGGCAGTTGCTAGAACCACTCTGAAGGAGGAGGCAGGCGGTAGAGTCCTTTCCATTAATTTATACCATTTTGCATCTTCTCCAGCGGCCCTGCTCCCTGCTGCTGCTTTCCACCCAGACTGAGATGGCGCTTCTGTTTGTTTCCATTGTCTGAGAAATGACACGGGTTTGATTACACCCACGGTCTCTCATGAGCGGCTCTGCTCTGGCTGCCCACATGCCATCTGTATCCTGCCTCCTGTCTGTGTGCCGCAGAGGGGTTTAGGCTGAGGGGCCACCTCAGTCCATGGCTGGGGTGTGTAAGGACCCTGACCAGAAAGCAGGACATCCTGAGGGCAGGGCACAGGTAAATAATGGGTGTTCTGTTAGCATCAAAGGAGAGAGAGACAAGGAGAAAAGCTGGCATTATGAGGGTTCAAGCAGTGTTCAACTCTCTGGTGGGAGCCCCATTTTCAACGGAGGTGACATACCTATGAACCCAGGGGTACAGGGATGACCTCGATGCATGACAGTAGTGGTGTTATTCAAAGTGTTTAACAACTTGACCTGAATAGACAACCAGTCAGTTGCTGCATATCCAGAAGTAGGTCCCAGAGGCCACCTGTAGGGCAGGCATTAACCTTTGGGTTGTTGGTCTTGATGAAGTTCATCCCAAGGAAGGAACTGAAAGGCTGGAATGATGGAGCTACAAACAGCAATTCCACATTAACCAGCACAGAAGGGGAAGGCCAGAGACATTTCATATCAGCTAGATACACAGAGTTTCTGGCAAGGGCTGTAGCCAGCTACTTGTCTCAGGGATAGTCACTTCTCAGCATCAGCCCACAAGGACACCCTCTGTCACAGGGAGGGCACCCTTTCAAACCTACATCCTCCTGTCCACAAAGAGAAATGGCCTTTCTGGTGTAAAAGGGCTTCCATGCTCTTGAGCTTTGGAATCTATGCTGTGGATGGATGGGCTGGGCTAGGACAGGCCCTCAGAGGTAAGGCTGCTGGGGGTGACCTGTGACAAGCCTGGGAGAAAGGCAGAGAAGGGGGAAGACATCCATTGTAGACTTGGGATGGGTAGGGTGACTGAGATTCTCGAGCTTATTCTCTCTGGAAAAATAAATGAATTTGGGTCGCAGTGGAGAAGTCATACATCCCTTCAAGACAGTGGTCCTCAACCTGTGGGTTGTGACCCCTCTCAGGGTTTGCATACCAGATATTTACCTTATGATTCATAACAGTAGCAAAATTCTTGTTATGGAGTAGCAATGAAAAATTTTTTTGCTTGGTGTGGGGGCGGGGGTCACCACAACATGATGAACTATGTTAAAGGGTTGTGGCATTAGGAAGGGTAAGAACCACTGCTTCCACAGAATTAGGGGTGTACTGTGTCTTCTCCCACACCTGCAGAAAGGTCTACAGGCTATCTTCTCTGGGTCCTGTCTGCACTGGGCTCCAGGAAGCTGATTACCATGCGTGACAGTTCATTTCCTTCTAAGACGCCTGCTGTGTCTGCGCTCCAAACCAGACTGCTCCCCAGGTCCCTGTGGGGCCACCAGCTGTAGGCAGGCTGGTGTAGCCACCTCCTGTGAGGTTGTACTGTAGGGAGAGCTACAGGAGAGAAGTGACTGAGGAGGCAGGAAGGTGTAGGGATGATATATTGTCTCACTGAAAACACAGGGGCTAGCGCAAAGTGGAGGCATTGGACAAACTGAGGGGAAGTTAAAGGACTAAGACAAGAGCTGAGATACCTTATTCAGTGACAATAGGAAGACATGGGGAATTTCTTAGCAAGGTATCTGTCTTAGTTCAGACTGCTTTAACAGAAGAGCAGAAATTAAGTGGCTTCAACACAACCATTTATTTCTCACAATTCTAGGGGCTGAGAACCGAGGCCAGGGTACTAGTGTGGTGGGGATCTGGAAAGCCTCTCTGCTTGGCTTGCAGCAGACTGCCTTCCTGATGCACCCTCTTCCAGTCCTCCTCCATCTCTATCACAGGAGCAGTCCCCTCAAGACCTCACCTAAGACCAGCTCCCTCTCTAAGCCCCCACTGTGTAATACCACCACATTGAAGACTGAGTTTGGCAAAGGGCAGGCACACATACATCCACTCCATAGCAGTATCTCAGGAATTGGGAAGCAGTAAGCTAATGCCCAAGTTCCAGCCTCTTTGTAGATCCTTTATCTAGCTTTATGTATCTATTTATTTATATACCTATTCTTCCCATCTCTGCATATCTTCAGTTATGAAAATGGCTTTGTGAGAATATTTCTGTTTTGTAGGCAAGGATACTGAGTTTTGAAATGTCCAACAAAGTTCATGGCATCATACCTCAGCTAGTGAATGACAGTATGGGATCCTAAATGAAGTCTGGAGAAACTAGAGACCCAGAAGAGGAGCTAGAACCACTCTCTGGGTTTGATTAGTTATGTCTGGAACTACAGTGGGACAGGACAAATGATGGAAAGAAAGAAGGAAGGAAGGAAGGAAGGAAGGAAGAAAAGAAGAAAGGAGGAAGGAAGTAAAGAGGGAAGGAAGGCTAGCTGGTTGGCTGGATCCTAAGAATGGGTCTCTAGGTGACATATTTAAATGGACGGTGGAGAGAAGAGAGAAGACATCTGGAGTGTGGGAGGGGAGAATCACAGAATAATTAAGGGGTGGGAATGAACATTAGCAATATAGGGAATTCAGAAGACGGTCTTACTTTTAATTATTTATTTTGTGGTTTTGAGACCACATGTGGCCCAGGCTGACCTCTTAATTTGCTTTTCAGCCAAGGATAACCTTAAACTCCTGATCCCCTGCTCCATTTACCAAGTGCTGGGATTACAGATGTGAGGTACCGTGTATAACTTGACTTTGATCTTTTGAAATATGATATTAGTTCAGAGGTCTAGAAAGAGTCCTTGTCACTTCCTAGTATGGCAGTACATACAAACAAACTAGAAGAAAAAAAATTTCAAAATTTACTCCAAAGCATACATTTAACAGCACAGTCCTATATTGCCTAACTACAGGAACATGTACAAGTAAGATGTCACTAGGCAAATTCACCAGTAGGAGGACAACATAGAGTATTTGCATAAACCAAGACGGTGATGCCATCACTAGGCAATAAAATCTCATGGGACTCCACTATCCATGTGCTGTGTCCCTGATGTGTGTGCTGTATGGTTAATTATATGTGTCCTTCCTACATGCAACGTGCTATGTTTTACTCCCTGTTCTGGTCTACTCTGGTTCTTGTAATCTGGGGGTTAAAGAAGGAAGCTGATGGTCACGGTGTTTGATTCATCATCCATGGGCCTGTAGTTTGCACAAGACTTAGCCAAAAGCAAAGTGAATGGAGCAAGCAGTCCCCTTAGCCCCTGCCACTGATGTTTCGGAGAAAGGGGGAAATCGGGAACGCCTAACGGAGAGGGAGCAGGAGGGTGGCATCTTTGAAAGATCTTTTGGTTAGGTCATGAGACCTTCCAAGAATAATTTCAGTCAATAGGGAAGACAAGAAGACTCAATAACATGAATAATATGAGTTGATGAAAAACAAAATTGATGATGGAAAGAAAGACAATATTGATAATAATACTGATAATAATGATGAATAGAAAGATAAAATAGTTGATGAAAGACAGATCTGAACACATACATCTATTTAAGAGTCTGAGCTTGAGAAGGAAAGGGGACTAAAGATGTCTGAGAGAGGTGACTGCAGGTGGTAATAGAAAAAAAGTGGGATCATGTGGAGACTTCTAGAAGGTGCTAGGGTGACCTGGGATGAAGAACATAGGTGGGGGCTCATCGTGGGAAGGAAGTACGGTGTTGCTTCTCAAATAGGGAAGGGGACGGGCGAGGTAAAGGTGAACATTTCTCACATGAGGTGCTGAGAAGCAGGGGAGAGCCCAGGGTGTGTGTGTGTGTGTGTGTGTGTGTGTGTGTGTGTGTGTGTGTGTGNNTGTGTGTGTGTGTGTGTGTGTGTGTGTGTGTGTGTGTGTGTGTGTGGTGTTTAGAACACTTGCTAACTGGCTGTTAATAAGCCTCAGCATGCAAGTAAACAAAAGGAAGGCTGGACAGCCCAGGACTAGATAGGAGGCAGAGAGCTGCAGAACCTGAGGTTGGCTTGATTCCCAAGGGTTTTGCTCTCTCTTGTTGCCTGTGGTCAGAGTATGGCCTCCTTTGTCCTCCAAGATTGCTCACTGAGCTCCATCACTTTAAGGATTCAGGAAATGTTGAGTCTTTGCTAAATGAACAAATATACAGTTATATCCTGTGTAATTTTTGTTTTTGTTTTTAAAATCCTGCCTCTAGGCTTTCTAAAATAAGCTCCTGTTTTGGGATTACTGATTCAACTTCCAATAAATGACTTGACAGCACAGTCTAGCCCATCTGGACCAATCAATCAGTTTTTATCAAGTGAGGTTTTTCTTGGCCTCCCTTTGTGGGATTTGCAGTCTTGATTGTGGAAATGCTGGAGGAAAGTTAAAAATCCTGATGCCTTGTCCACCTTTAGAGATTGACTTGACTGATTTTGTTCCGTGTCTGGGTACCAGTGAATTTCCCCAGATAACTCTATAGTCTAAGGATCTGAACTATTAGTCGTTTGCCACTCCAAGTGTGTCCTTGGGACCAGAAACATCCGCCTTGACCTGGGTACTTAAAGAATTCAGAATCTCAAGTTCTCGTTATGCTTGAAAAGTTGTAATGTACAATACAGCTAAGCAAAGCCAGCAGGCCATTCGTATGCACACTGAGGTCAGAGGAGCTCTGTGATGGAGGTCTAACCATTTAAGCTCTCTTGTCTGTTCTGTGTATGATCAAATAGAGAGATCCCAGCTCCTGATCTCTATGCAGCCTGGCAAAAAGCTGATGGCTGCCGTGTGGAATGTCAAGTAGGCACCCATAAGCCAATCAACAAGTCTTTCCTGGCTTCAGGCAAGCAGATACAGCACACTTGAGCTCTGGCCCTCAAGTCTACCTTACAGTTGTGACATTTTTATAGGCTGACCAATAGCTTAAGTTTCTCTGAAATTTTTCTGTTTTTAGAAAAGTAAGTGCCATGTCTTAGGGAATGTGTCAGTTTTTGGCAAACTGGAATGGATGGGTGGTCACCATGTGAACTAACACTTGGAATCATGTTACCTGATACACACACATATAGACACACACACCATTGAAGGTAAGATCTGCTTCATTGTGTCCCTACCCTCTTGTGAACACACATAGTTAGGAACATTGGTGTTTTGTGTGTAATGCTAGTGATTACATGTCAGTTGATTCAACCAACAAAAACTCACTGGGGGCTAGAGAGCTGGATCAGTGCTTACGAGCACTGGCTGTTCTTACAGAGGACCCAGGTTCAATTCCTAGCACTCACATGGTGGCTCACTACTGCCCATACTTCATTTTCAGAGGATCACCAGGCATGCACATGGTACCAAGACATACATGCAAGGAAAACACTCATAAATTAAATAAAATAATGAACTCAGAATAGGAAGTTTTTTTTTAAAAAAAAATTAAAAATGAAGAAACAAACTCACTGAATGTTCTCATCCTGCATGCGACGTGCCAGGAAGCAGCAGACCCGATGGATGTCAGGAGGATAACGTCTGGACAAGGTTACAGAACTAATGGTATGCAATGAGCAAGCTATGTGATCAGCAGAGACACAGGCAAGAGGTCCCCACACATAATGGGGCCCAGGAGCCTCTGAGCCATGTGAAATGTCAGCCTTTTGAGCCATGGCAGGTGTGTTGTGAGAAGCAGAGACTTTCACAGCACGGAGAATAGGGATCTGCAGGGTAGGCAGAAGAGCATGGCCTCTTTGATAGTGGGGGCAGGTCAACATCTCTGAGGAAAATGCAATGGAAGATGGAGGGTGAGGAGAGGCAAGAGCTGACTAAGGAGGGGCTTTGGAAAACAAGTCAGAGAGGCGAGTGAGTCCTCAGAGGAGGGGGAATCTTTGGAAGAGGTTGAAGTGGAAGAAGCATCAACCATTCTACAGTCCTGTAGGGAATGGAATGGTGAAAATAAGTGGTAGGGGAGAGTGAAAAGAGAGGTTCAGAGGTCCCAGAAAGAAATGAGCTGGTATCAGTTTAGACACGAGTATAGTCTGGAGAACCATGGGATATAAATATCTCAGGTAAGTATATTCACTGGTAACTACCTCCAGTAGAAAGAGGCAAAGAGCGAGCGAGCGAGAGAGAGAGAGAGATGATTCAGGACTCTGAACAGATTTTTTGTTTTGTTTTTTCTATAGTAGTTTCTAGATTTATGGAAAGGGGCCACGAAAGTACAGTTTCCTTCTGTCTGCCCCATCCCTACCCCGCCCAGCGTTTCCACAGTGTACATTTAGGGCACAATGATGACTGGTAGGCTTTCTCACCCCTTTCCACTGTTAGGCTTGTGTGTGTGTGTGCTTGTGTGTGTGTGCTTGCACACACACATGCGTGCGTTCATGATCCCACCTATACCTCCTAGCATTTCAACACTGTGTACCTCTGGTCACCAGCAGTCAGCCAAAGTCCCTCAGCCTTTCTCGTCTTTAGAATCTCAACATCCTGAGACTGTTGGTTAGCTTCTTTTGAGAAATGAGACTCAAATTTGGGTCTATCAACCATTTTCTGGTTTCTGTTTCTGATGGAGGTTGAGGTTGTGGGGCAGAGGTGGGGGGAGACACTCCCCGAGGGCAGGGACTTGGGGCAGATACTCCCTGGCACAGTGTGCAGTTCAGTGTGCCAATGGAATGACAGGCACCCTGATGTGCTACTTAGCTGTAAGTAGAATGTTTCTAAAATTTACACTGATCCTTCCTCTGCCCTGCAAGAAAAGGGAAAGTGCTAGTTTGAAAAAAGAAGAATGTTTTTCTTAAGTGGGTCAGCAAAAGCTGCTTGGATCCATTGCATTAGGTCTTTGAATCTCTACAATTGCCAGGCATGGTGGTAGGTAGCATATAGGTGAGCTGGAGATCTGGAAGACAGTCCCTGAAGCCTACCTATAGGAAAAGGGAAATGGAGGTCCATGGTGATAGCAAGCCAGGCAGCCTACATCAGGCATGCACTGCAGGCAGGAAAGAGATGCAGAGCCAGCCTGGAAGCAAGGCTTCACAGAAAAGGTGATACCTGAGTTGGGGCCGGAGGAGTTTAGGGTTTAGATTTATACTGTAAGAGGGAAAGGAAGATTCAGGAGGGAGGAAGTGGTGTTGGTTTACATAAGATGGGTCCGCATAGGCTCAGAGATTTGAATGCTTGGTCATTAGGGAGTGGTGCTCTTTGATAGGGAGTAGAACAGATTGCCTTGTTGGAGTAGGTGTGGCCTTGTTGGGGGAAATGTCGGGGGGGGGGTTCAAACGCTCAAGCTGGGCTCAGTGTCTCTCCCTTTCTGCTGTCTGTTGATCTGGAAGTAGAACTCTCAGCTGGAGAGGACTCCGGTACCTTGTTTGCTACATGCCTCCCTTCTTCCTACCATGATGATAATGAACTAAACCTCTGAAACTGTAAGCCAACCTCAGTTAAATATTTTCCTTTAAAAGAGTTGCCATGGTCATAGTGTATCTTCACAGCAAAAAAACACTGACTAAGAAAAAGACCTTCAAATGAAAATAAAAAGGCTGGGAGCCAAGCCTGGGAACTCCGAGGGAGTAGAACAGAGCCAGAGTGAGTCATTTACAGGATCAACCCCAAGCCAGGGACCTCTGCAGGAACGGATCCAGACCAGGGACATTAACAGAAATAGGTCTGAGCCGACAAACTAGGCTAGAGCAGGCCTGAGACAGCAAACTCTAAGGGAGTGGAGCAAAGCCCGGGAGCACTGAGCGACTGTCAAAAACACAGAGTGACCAAAGGGGTAACTAGAACCGTGGCACTGGCTGTACCATGAGGAACAATCATCTGAGCCTTGGATTCACTGGCACCTAGAAGAT
>LOJH01045820.1:0-13520 GCA_001685095.1 Ellobius talpinus
GGAGGAGGTGGAAAATTTTTTAATAACAATAAAAAGTGTCTGAAATAAAAAAACTTTTAAATGCCAAAAAAAAGAAAAAAAAAGAAGTTTCCATAACAAACCACAACAAACTTAAGGACTTAAAATATAATAGTGCCACTGTTCTACACATCATCTGGTCCAGGTCTTGGTGTCCTGGAATCCAGGTGTGGGTGGGACACATCTTTCTGAAGGTAGGAGACCAGGGATGATGTATATACACAAAGCCCAAAATGGCAGCAGCTATTAGCCACACATGGTGATTTAAATTAAAACTAAATAATGTTATGAAGTCTGATTCTTTCAAACATGCAGTAGCCACATGTGAATAGTGGCATCTATGTTGGGCAACACAAATATAAAGCCATGTCATCCTCAGGGACTATTCAGTCAGCCATGCTGAGCTGGAAGCGGGCCTCAGCTGGCCTTCATACTGGTGCCCTTGTCTCTTAGAGGCCAGTATTGTCTTTTCAATACAGACTGGCTCACAGAGATCTTTTATTTTAACATTTTCTTTGGTCTCTGTGGCATCTAACAGATTTTTAAAGATCCTTTTAAAGGTAGAAGCCCCTTTATTCAAATTAAACATTATATATAAACCTCAGCTGTCACTGCTCCAGTTTCACTTCTGGTAGGGGATTTGAGACCTGCAGGAGCCCCTTCCCTAGCTGGTTAACTCCTGGGGAGATGGCTTTGAAAAACACCTATAAAGACAGATAGGAACTCTTTTTTATGGAAAACAACACACACACATCTAGCCCCAATCTTTTTGACATCCACCCTGAATCCCTTTCATCCTTTCACTGTCTGTCTATGAGACCCCTCTACTGCTGTGTTTCCCCCCCTTTTTCTACCTCAAAAGTTCACAGTCAACTCCACAGTCAACCATGAAAGAAAGTTTCCTGATGAGAAAGAAGTGCCAGAGGCCCCCAAGTCAGGCACTCTCCACCTACGTTGAGTCCATAAGGGTGAACTCTGTGGGGTGGTGACGGAAGGAGCAAGGCCAGAGCCTGTAATACACAGCAGCCATTATAGATCCAGGGAAGAAAGTCTAACATCCACATGGCCTGATGGAGCTGGTATTCAATTCCTAAGAGTACCAAGGTTTTGAAATAATCTGTACCTAACTGGTGAGCTCAGAAACTGAAATCAACTCATCAAGATGTCAACTGAATACCAGGCTTTTTGTTTGTGTTTTTTTTTCACTTGCTGGTTATTCCTTCAGTTGGAACTGTTGGGGGTTCCCTTTCATCCCTATCCCAGCTCTACCCCAAACCCCAACCTCACCCTTAAACGCAGGCTTTCTGGTTCCTGCATACTTTCACACAACCCACCTACCAGTGAGTATTCCCACTTAGGTTCAAACTAACCAATCACGTTCATCGCAAGTCAATGCCTACTTTCCTTAACCTAAGCCCCACAGGCTCATTTCCAGCACAACACAGCTGTGCCAAGGGCTGAAGCAGCAAGTGCTTTCGGAGTCCCTTCCCACTGCTGGCTGGTTCTTTGATTATCTTCACTTATCATGGTGTGCAAAGTGGAGACAACAACCTCTAAAGTTCAGAGTGGCTTGGCGGCCATTGAGCTTTTCAGAGCCCTCACCCCCAATTCAGCTCACCACAAGCAAAGAAAGGCTCCATTGTTCTCAAAGAACCCCAGCAGTGTTACTGTGAGTCCCTAATTACGTGCGTACTATCCTGTGTCTGTTTGGCCAGAACACAATCCCTAGTTCTTCTATGACTGTCACTATCCTGTGTCTGTTTGGCCAGAACACAATCCCTAGTTCTTCTATGACTGTCACCTGTCCTGTGACCGCAAATATTTAAGAACATTGCTAGAGAGCCACTTAGAGAATGATAATGTAGGAATGACAATTAACTATTTGAAATCCTTTTAATATCAGTTTCCTAACACGCTTCATATTTTAATTTTCTGCCCGCAAATATGACAATACCCTCCATCATTTCTGCAGTCTCTAAGTTAGAGACAATTTTCCACCCTGCGTCTTTCTGTCATTACTCCAACCCATGCTCTCTGAAAGAAGAAAAATGGCAAGATTGTGCATACTCTCAACTAAGGTAGAGACTTAACATTATTAATACAAACGCATAGAGTTGGAGAGCAATTATTGCAAGATCTTCAGAGCTCTTTGCACACACCAGGCTTAGCACTAACTGACTGACATCCAGTATCTTAAACCTCACACCCCTTGAGCTGCATTATCCCAGTTTTCAAAGATGAGTAAACAAGCCCAAGTCTCATTGCTAGTGAGTGCTGTTTGGGATTTGATCTCAGGCCATCTACTGTGACACCAAGATCAGCAGAGGCTCATGGTGCCCTGCTCTACCACTACACAGGACCTTTCACACAGTTATGTTTGCAATCGCCTAATTGTCGAGATGCAATGGAGAATAACAATGAGGGAAGCCTACATGTGGGAAGTATTTCCTTTCAGATGACGGCAAAGGCTAACAACATTACATTTGGGAACAAAACTTAGCACAGATCCTCAGATCACTGTCGGGCCTTTACTGTACACCTTTGGGAAATTAAATTAAACACCGTAAACTCTAAGTGCACAGTCTCCTACTCTGTATAAAATGATTAAACATACTTGGTTAATGGAGAATAAAATAGACATGATTATTAATTTTGGTATTGTCTTGTCAGGACTAAGGAATGCCCAGATAACCAGAAAAACACTCTATCTAGGATGTCTGAGGAAGAATTCTGAGAAGAGATTGGCATTTTAAATGGTAAAATGAGTAAGGAGAGATTATCATGCTAATTTGGGTATGCAACACTGAGGGCAAAAAGATCCCCAATGTGATCCAATTTCTATAATGTTTCCTCTTAGACAGACAGATGCATAAATAGGCAGAGGAAGACAGCCTGTTGAATTCATTTCTTTGAAAACCACAAACACCAAAGATAAAGTGCTGTGTGACCCTCAGTACTTAGACCAGTGACTGAGTAGATATTTTTGTTATGCTTTTGGGGGGTTGGAATCAGAGACATAAGAACTGGATGACTTCTTAAAGCCTCTTTAAGGGAACTAAGGTAGTGTGCTGAGTTAGACCACCTGCCCTTCTGCTTTCATTCAAGGAGAAAATGAATCAAAGATAGGACTCTCCTTCACATGGAAGGATTGTAAAGAAGAATGAGAAATGTGTTCTTTCCTAGCTCTCTGGAGTTGGTAGCAAGCAATCAGATAGGATTATAAAAAGTTTATAAAATGGGGCTCAGTGGCTAGTTTTACAGCCACTGCATCAGAATGATAAGCAGTCTTGTTCCTGTAGCTGTCTCCAAGACTGAACCCACAAGATGCTAAGAAAGATGACCTCTTATCCACAAGGAAATACTAACATTGTTTCTGATATAACCACATCTATCTCCCCAAATCCTTCTTGACCCATAAAAGCTCTACATTCTGGGACCAGGAATGGCAAGTACAGTGACCAAGTGACAAATTAATTTCTGCCTTGTGGTTTGGGCTTCTTTTTAGTCAGTTTGTCTGTGATAATAGAAAATCGATGGGAATGGATATTAACTCCTCACTCTTCTAAGGATTAGAAGTCTTAGATGAAGATATCACCATATTTTTTAAAGTGTAACAAAAGTTTATTAGTTGGGAATAAATTCACAGAAAGGGAGCCATCTGCAGTCCTCTGCATGCGCTGGGAACTGGACAGGAATCCAGCAGCCAAGAGGCGTGATATGCTTTTTGTCTGCATTTATAATACATGAGACCATGCCTAAAGTGGGCCAGTATCTTAAAGGATATTGATTGAAGGAGTTCCCACAGCATGGTTTAGAATGGATAGGAGTGTAAAGACCCTGGGGCAATTCTTAATGAGAATCTTCTTCCTGATGTTTCAGCCACCTCCCTTTTCATAGTATCCTTCACAGTGGGGGCGTGAGAGAGAAAAAGGAGACACAAAACAGAAACCGTGTACCCTGTAGCAAGGGATGAAGAGAGCTTTCACCCCTCATGGAAGGCACTAGCCCTTCATGAACTCATTACCCCCAAGTTTCCACAAGCAAATACCGTTCCATTCATAACTTAGACTTCAGCATAGGATTGAGGTGTGGGTGTGCAGACATCCGGGGAATGAGGCTAATAAGTGTTCTTATACTTTGTTTTAATATGCATAGAATTAAAGAGAACTTAATAAGGATGAACCACACAGGATAACAGAAATATCAGTGCTTGCTTTGATGTATAAAATTAGCCCACAAAAGGCACTTCACAGCTGCCTTTGAGGTAACAGAGCTATCCTGAAACTCTCAATGAAAAATTTTTCATAAGCCTACTTATAATTGAGAGTCTAAAACCACAAAACACATATTCCATCCTTCCACAATCTCATGTCTACTTATTTCTCAAATAACATGATAAACAAATTCCCGCCTCCTAGTTAGCCCAGGCTGTGTTGTTTTCCACTCAAGATTCTTCTCGGGCCAGGCGGTGGTGGCCCGCAACTTTAATCCCAGCTTTCTGGAGGCAGAGGCAGGTGGATCTCTGTGAGTTCAAGATCAGCCTGGGCTACAAGATATAGTTCCACTACAGAGAAATCCTGTCTCAAAAAAAAAAGACTCTTCTCTTATCCAATCTTCATGTTTTACCCTAAATTGTAGTATGTCAACATGACTGTATAGGATGGATTATCTGGACAGACAGATGCTGATCCCACCAGCTGTCCCAGGATCTGGGGGTGACAAAGAACTTGGCCGGACTGTAACATGAGCTATCCTTGAAAACAAACAAGGCTTCAGACCAGAAGTCTTACTACTCAGTTGAGGTGATTTGAATGAGAATGACCCCCATAGGCTCATATATTTGAATGTCTGGTTAGCAGTTGGTAGACTATAGTAAGGATTAGGAGGTGTCACTCTGTTGGAGGCGGTGTGGCCTTGTTGGAGAAGACAGATCACTGCATTGTGATTTGAGAGTTTTTGAGATTTCATTAGCCCATGCTAGCTCCAGTCTCTGACTCTGTCTCTCTCTCCTGCTTCCAACTTGCAGATCATCTAAGCTCTCAGATACTGCTCCAGTACCACCTGCCTGCCTATTATCATGCCTGCCTGCCACCCTGCTTCCCACCATAATGTTCATGGACTAGTCCTCTGAAATTGTAAGCAAGCCCCTTATTAAATGTTTATTTTTTTTAAGTTGCCTTGGTCCTGGCGTCTCTTTACAACAATAGAACAGTAGCTAAGATAACAGTTAGGGCAGAAAGAAATGAGCTGGAGGTATGTAGACACTCTGGGTTACTGGGAAGTCGGCAGCTCATGAGAAGCCTGTCTTAATCTCTTCGGACCTAGCCAAACTGCTAATGATATACATGATCTGCCTTCTTCACAAAATGAACAAATCTTTTAACGTCCTTGTAGCTAGAGCTCTTTCAATATGTCACATCAATAGTATCTTTCTTCAAGTAGTATAAAGTGAGTCTTGAAGTGCTTTATTCTGATGATGTCCTTTGAGAGATATCCATTTGTTAAGTATCTCTCATGTAATTTTCAGCCTAAAGTCCAACAGAACTGAGGACAGCACAGTGGGAAAGAAGTCCAAAGCTGTGATTTTAAAGAAACAGCCAGTCACAAGTGCTGGTGAGGGAGAGATTTGCTGTTTGTCTTTTCATATGCACACTAGTCGGTCACTGCACCATTCATGCCTCTAATCTGATTAGCTAGAGGGGTGTCCAGAAATCCCCTAGCTACAATAGCCACTTGCAAAATCCAAATACATCAAAACAATTATTCATAAAATATATCTATAAGCATGTTTACAGCCACAGGGGGTTAAGAGGAGAATGAAAGAGCGGGGATTGCAGGCTCTTTCCCCCTGGAATTCATAATTTATTTACCTTGTCTGTCCGGCTCCTGGTGTGGCTACAATCAATTGCATTCAATGTCAGCTGCTAGTACAAGGAGCTGCTGTGCCTGCATTTTAGCTCTACGGGCTAAAACATTCTACAAATGCTTTTAAGAAAACATCAGCATGTGCATATTAGCCATTCAGATGAACTATAATTGCTACTAAAAAGTATTTAGGGCCTTAGTCTCCCCCTACAGATCATCATTACACACAGATACACTAGTCAGAGTAAGCCACCAACTGGAACAACCCTGAACATCAATGATTTATCATAATAAACATACTTATAAATGCCATATTCAACAGTGGTATTACTAGTCTAGGCAGGTCTCCTGGATATTTCTCCCATACACAGACTCAGGAATCTAGCAACCTTCTAACCACACTGTTTATCTTGGTAACATGATCCACCACTCTTTTTCTAAAGCTGTACAAGCATTTGCAAGGATATGAGCATGGGCTACTAGAAATATAGCTACTTTTTCCATGTCTTGCTTGCTCACATCCCACTATCCAGAAACAGTTCCTAGACACACAAACAATGTGGAATATAAATCCTGACGAGTGGAATGTTAAAGTCTACATTATGGAAGGTGAGTGTCAACCAGGTGACCATTCGAAAACCACCTGATCTTTACCGAATCTCAGCCTCTAGGAATATGACAGCAGATATCATGCTATAGGCCCTAAGGGCTCAGAGGAAGATAACATGAAACAGTAATTTGAAAGATAATTTTAAATAGGCATGGTAGCATTTACCTGTAATCCTTGTACCTGGCATGCTGAGGCATAAGGATTGGTAATTCAAGGCTAACCTGGACTACATAAAAACACACAGGCCAACCTAGGCTTTTTAATGAGACCTTGTATCAAGAGTAAATAATATAAGTTTCTTTTAGACAGTCTAGGGATCAAAGGCAAGGGTTTCTACACACTTGGGCAGTACTCTGCTGATGAGCTATGTCTCTAGCCCATGAGAGTTGAAGCAAACAAATCTAGATTCACGTTCTGACTCAACTCGTTGCAATGGGACAATCTGTACAGATGATCAAATGGAGCTAAACGGTGATATTTTATTCACATTGTGCTGTGGATTGGATGGAATGTATGAGGTACACCCATTCACATAAAATGAGGACTCACATGTTCGATACTTAGAGCTTTCTGTAAGTGGGAACTGGCCTCTGTCATTTGCACTTGGCAGAGACTCAAAGGGAATATATTTAGGGAAGCTGGAGGTAGGACTACCTTAAGTGAGCATCTTAACTGAGTACAGTTGACTCTGTTTTACCTTCTCTGCTTGGTCCTGAATTGTAACTGGGGGTCAAAAGTTAAGGTAGTAGTAGTCACTGACCAAGTCTTCTAGAAAGGGACTAATACCATTGAGGCTATTTTTCTATATTGATGGTTGAGGAAGACAGACATATGAGTTCTGTTGTCATACATGGTGTGGCATTTGTCACTTCGTAAGCTCAATCTCTCATTAACTGCAATTATGTTAAATTGGATGGGTCTATTCTTTCACATTGACATACATGACTGTCACACAGGATTTACCTCTGATTAAAAAACAATTATTCAGAAATTTCATTGTCTTAAGCCCTGAGCATTACGGGATGATGGTAACACAGCAGCTTCAGATTCTGTGCCGATGGCAAAGCCAGGTCGACCACAACAGTACATTGCACCCAGCAACTCTCCGCAGCCATGGCCTAAAGAGTAATAATGTGTTCTACAATCCTGTGCATAATGGGGCTTCCCAGGATGCTAGAGAGTGGAGG
The DNA here is from genome assembly GCA_001685095.1 of Ellobius talpinus. Taxonomy (NCBI): domain Eukaryota; kingdom Metazoa; phylum Chordata; class Mammalia; order Rodentia; family Cricetidae; genus Ellobius; species Ellobius talpinus. The sequence goes on from LOJH01045820.1 coordinate 7,681, forward strand.
GAGGGCTAAGACAGAGGGAGTGGTCCACCAATGCCTACACACCTCCTGTCTTGTTTCCTAGTTCAGAAGGTATGCTGTGATATGAGCTTGGTTCAACAACTAGTAGAGGCTAAAGTTTGCAAACATTCCTTAAAAGGGAAGGATTGTTCGTAGAAGCAGGACTCTTAGGAACTCACAGAGACTGAAGCAGCAACCACAGAGCCCACATGTGTCTGCACCAGACCCTCTCCATTTATGCTGCAGTTGTTTAGCTTGGGGTTTTCACTGCACTCCCAACAATGGGAGAGGGTGTGTCTCTGACTCTTCAGCCTGCCCTTGGGACCTTATTTCCTTCTACTGGGTTGCCTAGTCCAGCTTTGTGCCTAGTCATTGCATCTTGTTGTGTCCAGGGAGGTAAGCAGAGGTTGGAAGGAGAGGAGGAAGGGAGGGTAAGGTTAGGATGTATTATATGAGAGAGGAATCAACTAATTAATTAATCAATAAAATAAAGAACTTGGAAATTTTGGTCATGTTTAAAATGTTTCTTCATTTATATAATTTCATATAAGAAAATATAGTGATTATTTTAGAAAAATATTGATGTGGTACAAATTGAAACCATAAAGAACATTCAGCTCGAGGTTTATTGTCTAGTGCTAGATTTATTATTTTCAAGTGAAGTAAAAAATAAAATGATTTAACACCTGAAAAAAACTTCAACTGAATATGTGAATTCTTGAAAGACTCAATATAAAGTGAATCTGGTTTAGCACAAATTTCAGCTCCTGGGAGGCTTTACTGTAGACAGTATGACTGTTAGCTGCTAGCTCCTTTCTCACTCATTAGAGACAGTGCCATGGGAAGCTTGGGGAAGGCATTCCGGGTCTGCCTCTGTCCTTTGCAACAAGACTGTTTCTGCCACATTCTGAAATCCTTAACTAAAGAAATCTGATGCTGATGTGTGTGTGTGTGTGTGTGTGTGTGTGTTCATACATGTACAAATACAACCTCCAGGGTTCCAGAGTTTAGTTAAGTCATTGTTGGTGTTGTTACACTAAAAAATAGAGCACTTGAAGTTTTCTGCAGGTGACCTGGGTCAGACAACAGGTGGTGGCCAGCAAAGTGATAAACATTTGAAGAGACACAGAACATTCTAAGTAGGAGCCAGGACAGAAAAAAAGACTTGAATGAACACAGCATGGGATTGAGCCGTTGATTAATAAAGGAGGGGACTGAGTTCATGAAAAGAGCATCATCCAATAACAGATAAATGATAAATGGTGGTATATCACCACCCTCTAGGGCAGGCCCCACACCCAGGGGTAGCTGGACAAAAGAAAATTAACTCTATGTATATTCTGTGTGGTTTTTGTTTCATTTGTTGGTTGTTGTTTTGCCGTTTTTATGTTTTTGGGTTTTTTGTTGTTGTTTTCATGTTTTAGGAGATAAGAAAGAGAACATAATGCTGTGTGGTGCTGGATAGGGTGGTGGGAAGGATCTGGGAGAGGCTGGGGAAGGTGTAAACATGATCAAAATACATTGGTTTGGAAACCGTAAAAAAAACCATGTAATTAGTAAATAAGAAAGAAAATCCTCTTGCTTACACCTATACATAAGTAATTATTTTGTGGACTTCTAAATTTTGTTTGAACCTGTCTGATTGATATTCCTGTAAATATAAACTGAGTTTGTAGTGCTAGACTAGAATTAATTCAAATAGTTTCATTAGAACTAATTTCTAAACACCCAGAAATTCTAAGACATATTATTATTATTATTATTATTATTATTAAATTTTTAATTCTATAAAATTGTTACATATTTTTAAAAGGTAATGAATACTCCAAATAGAATATTTACTGGCTATCTCTATGACATTTTACTATTATCTATGCTCCTAAGATGTGCCTGCTATATGTATATAGAGAAAACGCTACAAAACAAAGCAATGCTAGGTCTCTTTTTCAAAAAGGACTTTTTAAAAATTACATGGATATGTGTGTATCTACAGAGAGTATGCATGTGTGAGTGTAGGTGGCCATGGAGCCCAGAGGCTTTGATATACACATATCATTAACATTTAACTGTATTGTGTGTGTGTGTGTGTGTAATATTTAAGTGTGTACATTTTGGGCACATGCACAGGTGCATGCAAATGCAGACTCCAGAGGAGGATGCCCTGCTCAGTTACTTTCCACTTTATATTTTGAGGTCACTAAACCTGGAGCCAGGCTGACAGCCTACAAGCCCCAGGAATTCCACTGCCTTTATCCTCACCGTATCCATGCCTAGCACTGGGTTTCAAGCGTAGAGGGACACACTTGCTCTTTCCACGGGAGCTAGGGGGCCAATTTCAGGTCTCGTGTCTGCATAGCAATCTCTTTTATCCACTGAGTCATCTCTCCCAGTTTTATTTTCTTTTAATGGAATTTGTAGTTTTCAGTGTTTTGCTGTGTAACAATTTCATACATATATGCATCTATACAATGGATTTTAGTCGTTTCACCCTCCATTACCCTCTTGAATCCCCTTCCCTCTCTGTTAAAATCCCTCTACTCCCCAACCCCAACTCCAATTTTAACGTTCATTGCAAAGTAAACTTCCTTGCTGATGAGACCATCATACCATTTATTTTTACATGAAAAATTAAATCTGGGATTGATAATTTGATTTTGACTGCTAATACTGAAAACATGGCTTCCCATAAATACATAGTACAAATGGAAGGAATATGTTTAGTCATTTCAGGGTTTTTGGAAATTCTGTCCCAATCCCAAGCCAAAACTCAACTGATGATTTTTTTAATAAACTCATCAGCAACTCAAACAGCAATTTTTAAAATCAAACATTCTAAGATAATATGATCCAAATATGTACTATTTTGATGCTGAGAAATGGTAATAGGGGAAATATTAAAAGTTCTGTTTTCTGTAATTAAACATTCTAAGATAATATGATCCAAATATGTACTATTTTGATGCTGAGAAATGGTAATAGGGGAAATATTAAAAGTTCTGTTTTCTGTAATTAAACCATTTTGTTTCTATAAGAGCAGAAAACACTGTTTGTACAGTAAAAACACTAAAATTTAAAGCGAAAAGGAGTCTCAAGTCTGATCTGAGGTGTTTGAGGCACCATTCTTTTGTGGCTCATACTGGTGTGTGCAAAGCATACATGTTACATGTTCAGAAACAAGGCTATTGCAAAGCCAAGAGGTGGAACATGAGCTAGCACTACCAGAAACACTTGGAATTCATTATGCATTTGTTTTTATTTTTTCCTGAATATTCAGAAATCCAGTACTATTTCTACAATTTTCTTCAACCTCTGCATGTACTTCTTTGACGTGTAGTTGAAGAAACTGAACGTCAGACAATAGTTGAAGGATCATTATTTAGGTGTTGTAGAGAGATACATTTTTTTATATAATGAAGAAGTGACCGTTGTGTTAAAGATGATTTAAGACACATGGCCAACCCTGAAAATGAGTGGATTCCTGTTCCAGTGTTTCTCAAATGTAGACCCACCACAAGGCTGCCACATGGCAGCAATTCAAAAGTATTGGCATGAATAAATGAATTAATGTGCCAGTGGTGGTTCTCAATGGGAGCCTCCTAGGGTGTGTTTGGAAATGTCCCCATACAGTGTAGAACTTCACTACCCTAAATGATATAAAATGAAGTTTCCTCTTATAAGGGGCTCAAGGCTGATGGCAGCAGACAGCAAAGGAAGTGAGGAATTTCAGGATCAGTGAATAACTAATGTGGAGATTTAAACATTTGCTGGAAGAGCAAAGTGTTCCTCCAAATGTTGGAGCATGGAGCTATTTACAGGAAAAGGTAAGCATCTCGGAGGCTCTGCAGAAAACACAGCATGTTCAGGAAAGTGTTATGAGGATGCTCGATGCTAGCATTCTGGGAAATCAAGTAGGAAAAAGAAACCTCCAAGTAAAAAAAAAATGGGCCAAATAAGCACATTTGGTGAACTGAATATGAAAAAACAAATCTCTACTTGGATGTATTATAATCTAAGCACAGTCTGACTAGTTGAATATCAGTAGTTCTTTTTTTCTAAGGCTGGGAAGATTAATTTTCATTGTTATTACAAATACCTGACAAAGGGAACTTAAGGAAGAGTTTATTTTGACCCAAGGCACATTGCCTATCACGACGGGGAAGCCACACTGGCAGGAACGGCTCCAGCTGTGACGACATGAACATCAAGAAGCTGGTTGTATTGTGACCACAGTCAGGAAGCAGAGAAAAATGAACACCAGTGCTCGACCCAATTTCTTCTTCTTCATTGAGACCCAGGCCCACACCCTATGGTCTGTGCTTTTGCCACCCACACTCAGGGTGGGTCTCCTCAGCTGAACACTGCCAGAATCATCCTCACAGATGCTCACAGACTGCTGGGGGATTCCAAATCTAAAGGGCAATGAGACTGGATTCAACATCATAACCGAGAGATGTCCTCTACAAGCTGGAGCACCTTTGATTTTTGATCTTTGATTGGTTTTCCAGAGGCAGGAAGAGAGGGGTCAGATTTACCACATAATTAAGAAACCAACGTCCCCATCTTTGTCCAGTCTCCTCGGAGTTTCCTTCGCTTTCCTCCCTGGCCTTTCCTGCCTGCTCTCTGGCGTCAGCACAGCTAAGCAGGCTTCCACTTTAACGTTAGAGCCCATGTTCTCTTCTCCAGCTCAGAGCTTTCTTCCCTAATACACACACAGCTGGTTCCCTCTCTGCTTCAGAAGGAAATCCCAGCAGGGGAGGGCACCCAGGATAGCTACATAAGAGGACTGAGGTACTGGTATGTGGTCCTAATAAGCTGGACAATATGAGAGTCGCCTGGGAAACTGTCCTATGAGAGAAAATTGTAGATTTTGAGATATGGAGCTGGAAAAAAAACATCAAATGATGTATCTTCATGTGTGTCTGTGGGCCACCCTCTAGAAGAAATTGCTCTGTATTTGTCCCCAAGGAGAAAACCTATAGAGTAAGGTATCTGCTGCCACAATAAAAGATTGTATAGAGAAAGCAATAGCCAAAGTTCAAGGGGCCCTTTGGGACAGTTGAAGTTCCCATACAAAGAGTGATTTCAGCAGAAGCTAGCCAACAAATTCAACAACAATGAAACACTCGGCTTAGCCAGGGCATCAGAGCAAATAACTAGTATCTATATGTCACCCACTATATGTCAGAAAGACTCTACCAGGTGTACAACAAATATTAACTCATTTCATCCTTAGAAAGACCTGAGGGGGGAAAACACCATGGCCATCATTTTACAGGACACTGCATCAAGAAGCAGACATCCACGCAGTTGACCAAGTTCACACCTTGCTGGTAAGTGGCAGAGCCAGCTTTGAAAATGACCTTTAATGTCTACTCTGTATTTCACAGTAATTCTTTTTATGCCTCAACTGGAAATGAGTTGCTGTCTATTTTTATCATCTTCAGAAGAAAAAAAAAAGCACTCCAAAATGTCCAAGCGAGATGAACCAGCTCTAGAGGCTCAGATTGTGGGTGGCGCAAAACTCGGAGTTTAATGAACAGACACCCTGAAATCCCGTGCTGGATGAGGGGGCTCTGCCTCCTTCTGAGCATGCATTTCTTTTCTTTTCTGGTCTCTTCCTTGCTTCCTCAAATCCACGAAGGAGAGCACTTCCTTTTATTAACTGGTATCTCCCGTACCAAGCTAATATGTATCTAAGACAGGAGAAAAAGAATAAAAGGAAAGAGGAGAAGAGTTGGAATCTTGGGGGCTTCTTTGTCCAGGATTCCATACGGTGGGGTCTTGATGTGGGAGAATTGTCTGTAATCTGTCAATCATGTGTTAAATAAACGCTGATTGGCCAG
>LOJH01045821.1:0-10462 GCA_001685095.1 Ellobius talpinus
ATATATATATATATATGAACATATGGAGCTGGATTTTGAGTTGGACACTGGCTCTGTCCTTCTCTAAATCCAAGCATGTTGTTGAAAGAGAAATTCGAGTTTCTGTCTCACGTCAAGAGCTGTCTGGTATGAGACAGAAAGAATAATGAATTTAGAAAAAAAATACTTTTCTTCATACCTATTTTTATCTCTATTTTACCTTTCATTGAATATATATGTCTCTCTATATATAATGTTTAAGTTTTCCACAATGAACAATTAATTTTCCTTAAGTAATCTTTGAAGCTTCCAGGAAGAAGATGGGGCCCCACAACAACAACTCCACCTTGTTGATATGAAGTCATAATGCTAATAGCACTATTATATGAACTGTTTTGGGTGCCAGCTGCTCAAAATGGTTACAACTTGGTTAACTGAAATGGTGCACTTTTTCACAACATTCTGGCCAGAACCCCAAATAGGAACCTCAGAAAAACCTTACCAAATACTCAAAAACTATTTGAAATTATACCAGACAATAATCTTGGAAATTAACCATACTTTTATTTCACAGGATCACATAGAAAGAACATTGCCCCCATTACAGCTGGAAGTAATTCTAGAAGACGATGTCCCCTCTCCCAAAAAAATTTGTCCTTAGGGTTAGGAACATCATTTAGTGTTTGATTATAATTGATATACGGCTGATGGTTGGTGGGGGAAAATTATGTAGGATAAGAAATCTCTTTGAAAAAAAGAGAGAGGAAATTTGATAAGATAATTGATTACTGTCAGCTTATTCACACTAATAATAATGGTAATGGAATGAAAACTTGTGAGCTATTATTTATTGACAATTTACATTGGTATAGATTCTTGTATATTGATACAAACTTAAATTATATTGAATATATTCTTACTTTCGTCTACAATATTTATATATCTTGGCAAAGTTATTTTGTCACATTGTATGTATGCATGCTTCTACCTCTGCATAAAACATTTTCTATATTGATATATATTCTGTAATCTTTAACCACTTCAAAGAGCTGTAGAATATAGCATTTAAATAACTTAAGGTTCTGTTGAAGTGACACATGGTTGCTCTTGGAAGCACCAAATTATTCATGAGAGAATGTTGGGCACCAAAGACCCTATACTTGGAGCTTATTTTCTTCTTGGCAAAACTGGCCTTTGCCCAAGAAATTGCTCATGCATCACCCATTGACAAAATGCACAATGTCCAGACAGGACAAGCAGTATATAAGAATAAAGACTGTCAAACCTTGCCAAGACAGGGTAAGACGGTTTTGAAAAATTTCCTGCCACTGTAAGTGGTTTGTCAGGTGCTCTAGGCCTCAGCCAAAGATGATTGCTCCAACATTGCAAATGGGAAATTGAGTGATTGCCCAGTTAGCCAGTTGTCTCTGTCATTTGTGGCACATTTTGGAAATTGCTTGATTGCATTTCCTGCTTATGCAATTAATATTATTTTCCTTCTCAGGTCCTCTTTGGGGTGGAAGGCTAGATAGTTGCAGTTAGTTTCCTCTCATGACTTGGCCAAGTTACTTATTATACAAGACTTAAAGTCATTAGGATAGGATAATAATTGAAACATTTATAACATGTTTCTTGCTTGATGTTTATGCTGGCTTTAATTCTGATTTTTATACCTGATATTTCTTGTTATTGTATATCACTTTCTATTAGGCTTAGAACATTCTTATTTGAATAAATGGGGGAGATGCTGTAGTAATTTCTACCACCAGTAGCCTTTTAGTAATCTGCCTACTTGGGTGTGGCCTCTTTTACTATATATGTCAATGAAAAGTATGTATCCAGCCTCTTTTCCAGCTACAGGATTCGTTTTTTTCCTGTTCCAGCAGATGATTGTGATCTGTGAGTCTACCCCTAAATAATAACCCAGAATTATGCTCAATTCTGAGCTAGTGTGGGATTTCTTTTAAGCATCCTTCTTCATTTTTTGAATTGGAGTATATATCAAACTAATTCAATAGTATTGAATATTACTTTCTGTTATATATTTCTTAGAGAATATTCTCAAATAATATCTCAGTAAAAAGTATTACAGATGAAGAACAAATTTTTAATGAAGTGACAATATCTTGTCCAATGCTATATAAAATCTTTTAAAAAGATGAGCTTTAATGTCCTTTCAATGATACAGACCACAGTTCCAAATGCCTACTATTTGAAAGACACTGTGCCACACATCTAGGACCATATATTTTGTATTTTGTTAAAAAAACAATAAAATGTGCTGAAGTTTTTGAAAGGACATTAACCTTAAATGATTTGTGGTGATTTGTCAATATAAACCAGGCAAGAAAGATATGCTAGTAGACAAAAATACAAAAACTCCACAAATCAGGAACTTTTTTTTCCAGTAGCAAATCAAAACTAATTGATTCCTATTATGTTTTTGCCTTGAATTCCTGAGATTTTAGACAGGCCGTACTTGATTATAAGAAACACTAAGCCATTCCAATACTTTTCTGGAACAACCATGTTGCTTTTCTTTTAGATAATACAGCATCAATATCTGAAAGAAAACCAATTTCTTCTGTTAAAATTCATTTATTGCACATTGTGGGTGTTTCTCTATTTGGCAGATTTATTCCTAATATGAAAACTAAAAGCAATGCCATTGCCAATTGAAGTACTTATCTTTGCCATTTACTGTCATTTTTTTCCACTGATCAAAGGACTATAGCTTAATATTTCTATTTTCTTGCTGTGAAATTACAAAACCACTACTAAAGCTTGCTCCCTTGAGATATTGAACACCATAATGCTGATCATCATAGTGGGAGGCACAGTCAAAGGCTGGTATTTCTATCATAAAACATATCAAACCTAGGTGAAATGAATGGAAGGAGAAAAGTTATTACTGTTTGAGAATTGTTTAGTATGCTTATCAACAGATAACATAACTCATTTGACAGTGTATATAAAGCCATTTTTGTCACTCCATACCCATAGCCTAGAAAGAGTTAGAACATACAACACCACATTTTGTTTTCTTACACTTCAAGATGTTTCTGTAAACTGTCAACTTTGACACAGTAACTCAGTTTTTCTTAATTGTTGTAAATAAGTGAAGCAATGATTAATAGCTTTGTGTTCATAGATACAATGCTTTAAGAACATAGATGTTATAAAAGTGGGGGAAATACTGGGCAAAAAGAAGGTTAAAGTGCATATGGGTATGGAAAGACATGGTAAACAAAGGGGTAGGTAGAATAATCAAAATGAAAGAAGTATGAAAAAGTCATTTGGGAACAATAATTTGTAAGATAATCACTATATACAATTTAGCAAGATATGAAGGTCGATAATTTACATGGTTTGATAATGCTCTCCTAGAGGATTTCCCAAGTGGAAATTTCTCAAAAATTTGAAAATGTTCTTATTATATGACTTGGAAGTTCATTGCTATGTAAACAAGAAAATTAAAAATAATACTTTCACAAACATTTACACTGGAAAAATACACAGTAACTGTACTCATGCTAGCAAAATGCAGAACCTAGACAATATACATCAGTTAATAAATGAGTACACAAAAGAGATATAAGCATAAAATACAATATAACCATAAACATGAAGTAGGGATTTTCACTATAACATGAAGAAATTTTGGAAACATTAGGTGTAATGAAAGAAGTCAACCACCAAAACTACAAACTATATGAATTAATTCACATTAAATATCACAACTGTGAAATTAAGTAAAGTGAGTTAAAAAATTTGAACATGGAGAAATGAATGACTGATATTTATATATGAAATTCTTAAAGAGCAATTTATAAAAGAAGTTCAGAAAGTAGGAACTTAATAGTTATATAATTCTGAGAGCACACTAAAAAGCACTAAGTTGTATACATTTGAGAAAGAATAGTTAAATATAGGCAAATTTAGAAGACAAAGAATCTAAGAGCATTTCTATCTGATACCTTAGAAAGAAATGCTAACTACATCTCCTCAGGTAGAAGAAAACAGATTTTAGAGAGTAATTTGACCCTATAAAACAATAACAGAGATCCACAGAAATATTTTTTGTTTTTAATTTATATGAAGGTGATTAATTAGAAAAAATTATATTTTCAGGGTTTAAGGTCTACATAGAAACAAAGCTTATGACAATATAACAGAAAATGGAGTTGGAACTAAAAATATACAAAATAGATTTTGCAATCGGATTTTAATTTCATTCATTGCTTTTGTTAAAATACAAAAGTTTTCTGGAAAGAAACAAAAACTACTGATCAAATTATCTGTATCAGCCTTCCCAGGGATGAGGTCCCTAATTGGTTGTTCTATAATAATTGGTTGGCATACATACAAATAACACTGAATGAACTCAGCAGGTGGTATTTATACATTTATTTGTGTGTTTCTCTATGTGCACACTTATGTGCATGTATGTGTTCAATACTAAAAATAATAAAATGGAACCCAATTTGAGAAGTAGTGGAGGAGATATGGGAGGAGTTTGAGGGAGAATAGGAAAGGAGAAATTTATTTAAAAAAATAAACATATGCAAAATTCACCTATATTAGCTTTCCCAATTTTTTAAAACTACATTGTTTCTGCCATTGCCACTTAGGTGCTATGAAGGGCAAAATGGAAAAATGTAGGGAATAACTTTAAATAGAGAGTATTAACTGGGGAGGAGCAAGTACAATACAGGTCAAGAGGAAGAAGATAAAGAAGTAAGGATGTTTGAAAACTCCATAGATAAGTTCATTTTAATATATGTATGTGTTTATTTGTGTATGTAAATAGAGTTATAACACATGTAGAGGTAGTGATTCCCATCAGAGTTGTAGATTATTTGAAATAAAATCCCAGTGACAAACGTAGGAATCTTCCCTTCAACTTGTTAGTCAGGGGAAGCCAAGAGTCTTCCAAAACCACATAAGCTATTGCCATTGCCTTTGAATATCTTTGAAAACTTAAAAGTAAGTCTCTGGAGAAACCATGCATTTTGGACACAGGACTTGGAGGAATCAAGATAGATTTACCTGGATGCCTTCTCCCTGAAGAATGGCCCTCATAGGATGTAAAGAGGCTATGTCATTTGCAAAGAGAGAGAAATGCAATCAATAGACCTATACAGTTGTGAAGTCCATGAACCACAAATGTAGCACAAATTCTTCTTGACCTTAAAAATAAAAACCTAGAGTTCAACATTAGAGTGTGAAATATGAAACATAAGGGAAGCAGAGCAGCCAGCCTCTAGTTCTTACCTCTACCAAATCTTCAGAAGCAAAAGGGCTGGATCCTATCTCTACAAATCCTCAGACTAAATGCACTGAGCTCCTGCCACTTCCTGCCTTATATTTCCCTCTGCCCAGCCATATCCCTTCCTGTCTCCACATGTGTAATGCTAGGATAAAAGGTGACTGATTCCCAAGTACTGGGATTAAAGGTATGAGCCACCACTGCATGGCTATATTTCTCATTGAGACTGATTCAATCTTTTGTAGCCCAGGATGGTCTTGAACTCAAAGAAATCTATCTACTTCTGTCTCCTGAGTGCTGGGATTAAAGTTTTGTGCCACCACTGCCTGGTCTCTATGATTCACTAATATGACTAGCTCAGCACTCTGATATTTAGGCAAACTTTATTTGTTACAACACAAACAAAATATCACCACATACAACAATGACTGGCCAGGTACTATATTTCTAGCTGGGTTGTAGTAGTATTTTATATTAGAGGCAACCCAATATTATATTTGTAGATAAAGTCCAGGAATTCATAAAAAGTTACTTGTTCTGTTTTAATTATTCAAGGTAGATTTTTGTTCCATTAACTTATTTTTTCTCCTTATATGGCTTTGAAAAAAAACTAATAAGTTGAACATATATTCCACTTCTGTCAACCCTGTGCTCAATTATCTAATACTCCATGGGTTGCTTTGAGTCAGATAATTCTGAATTTTTGCATCTGTGATTCTGTTGTCCATTAACATAACTGCATCCACATTTCTTTTGATGATTATGTGTTGTCATTTGATTTGAAAATTTAGTGCAAAACTCAGCAGTATACAATACAATTTTCTAATTCAGTGATAATAGCTTAAACTCTAATTACTTGCCTACTGAGAAAAGTGACAAAGAAGCTCTCAGGGATATAAGCATTGCCCCACAGTTATACTTCTAACCATTATTGTGAAATTTATGTTGAGAGAAAAGAAAATCTAGTCAAACTTTTTGATACTATTAAGTATTTTTGTAGTTTCCTCTACCACAATGCAAGATAATTCTAATATTTGCACTTAATTTAGTGTAGAAAACCTTTTGTTTCATTCTTTAGAAACCAAGGTGTTAGAATTCTTTTTAAATTCTCTGCCATAATGTAAAATCCAAAATATCTGCTAAGTGGGAATTTTTAAACAAATTGTGATTGCAAAAAATTTTATCTTCCATTTACTATTGTACCATACTCTTATTATTCATTTCTATACATGTTCTCTAAAGTAGGACTTGAGCAAAACTCAAGAAACAACAACTTGTACAAGTTTTCACACAAAATTAACTACCAAGTGATGGGTTTGTAACTCAGTTAATAAAATGCTAGCTTAGCATTCATGAAGTCATGAGTTTGGTTCCAGTACTTGCTAATGGGGACTGGTCGTGAATACCTATAATCCATGTATGCAGGTAGAGAAACAGGAGGATCAAGAATTCAAGGTTATCCTCTGCTAAATAGAAAGTTTGAAGCTAGCCTTACCTACATAAAACCTTATATTGAAAGTAAAACACAAAAATAAATAATTGACTGAGAAAATATAAATCTAATTAAAATTTATATTTAAAATTACAGCCTATAGTTGGAATATTATATAACATATTTCACTATATACAGGGAAATCTTCTGTACTGAAAACTAGTATAGGGAAGAATCCTTTTTAGACACACAATTCTCAACATGGTTACTATGTAAACACTCATCAATATCAAATCTTTATATTCAACACAGTTGCTATCAAAGTCTCAATGGGTTGGTATTTAGAAACTTGAACCCATCCTTAAAATTCTAATGGAAAGACATATAATTTTGAAATAGAGAACAAAGTTTCAAAAAAATTTCTTCTTAATTTTAAGGCACCAAAATTAAATATAGTAAATTTTTTAATACTTCCAAAAGTTAAAATACATATATACTGGAACAGACATTAGAAAATTCATTAAGAAGACACACACATACACGTGTGTGCATGTATGTATATATATATGCTTATCAATGGAGTTTTTAAAATATCCTTACCTTTAAAGCTTCTTCCACTTGGTGTGTATTATACTCCTCCCGCTCCTACCCAGTTAATAGTCTCTAGTTGAAATTATTTGCTCTATATACATATGGTCATTTTATCTTCATCAATGGTAGCAAGTTGATTTAATGGGAGACTTGAATGATTTTATATCAAATATCAGGATGAATAAACAAATACACATATGCTCACATCTACCCTGATCTGTATTTAAAGTCCATGATAGATATTAAGATTAGTTCAAATTGTAAATACAAACCGAGAGAAAACAAATGATAAAACACTTATAATATTGAGGGAGGCAAAGATTTCTTAAGACACTATATATTTACAAAAAGAAAAATGATAACTACTACGGTAAATCAAAAAATCTTTTATTTATGTATTTAAAATACACAAAAGTTAAAGAGAAGCACAGAATGTGTTTGTGTGTGTTGTATGTGAAGAAGGTATTTTGTTCACTATATATAAGGTATCTTGCAATATCATAAGTAGACAAGTCAATCAAAAATTGTGGTTAAAAATATGAATTGTCATTTCATCCAAAAAAATATGTGTTTCACACATAAGAATACAGGAGAAATTTTTCAATTTAATTAGGTATTTTCTGAAGGAGGACAATGATATTAGGTAGGTTGAAACTTGTATTTATAAGAAGGAATGTGGTTGGTACAGCAAGATGGCTCAATAGGTAAGGAAATTCTGTTATGCAAGACTAGGGACCTAAATTTAAGCCCTTATGCTTGCTGGGTAAGGATTTTCACATCCAGCAGGAATACCCATACCATTGTCAGTAATCCCTCACCTATGATCCATAAAGAAGCCTAATAAACTTATTGGCTTCCCCAAGTGAATTTTGGTGGAACCCTGCCACCGTTTTTAATTGGGACCTTAGGAGAAGGGATAAACCTTGCTTACTTCTCCTACTAGGAAGGAATTTTGGCATACTTGGCAAATGTGGCAGAATATGGCAAAACTGAGGATGAGTTATGGAAGAGCATTGGTGCCTCTCATATGGAAAATGAGACAAGAAGATGAAGCAAAGTTGCATGATGGGGGTGGGTATTTGCAGTTGAAATTCTGAAATAATAGTTTGCTTCTGTAGGGATTGTTAGTATAACAGCCAGGGCACTGGTAGTGAGATACATAACCAAGGTGTTACCACTGGGACAAGAGCAGTCAAGGATGAGAATCCCAAGATATCATTCTTCTCTCAGTCAGTATGGAGTGGCATGCCTGCTTGATGTATGAGATCAACAGATAGGGTAAAAAATCTTTGAAAAGCTGCCACAATTCTTGAGGAGATATTGCAATTCCTGGGAATAGTGTATCATGTGTGAAGGTGCCAAGGAGCAGCTGTAGACAGAGTCTGAACATTGTTACAAAAAATAAGAGTTCAATCAGGAGCAGCCCTGAGGGAGACTGAGGCTACACAGCAGGAACAGGAGCAAGAAAAGAATATGGGGTTGGCAACTTCAACATAGTCCTCTGACTTAGCAGGTAAGTTACATAAAAGAGGCAAAGAAATGGGGGTGCTGGCTTGCCATATTTACAAATAGGGTAACAAAAGGAGAAGAGGGCCAAGATGAAACTTATAAGTTATTGGCCTTCCTGGGACACCAAAATGTGGAACCCCCAAAAAGTGTTCAGATAGTTATGAGGGAGGGAGTATCCTAGATGTGACTGCAGATGCTCCTTAGGTAAGACCTTTAAAACAGAGAAAGGGAAGAAAAGTATGTGGTGTAGCACACTGATGAGAGTCTTGAAAATGGGCCAGTGCTAGAGAATATACTAATGAAAGAATATTCAATAGTATAGCTGATGAAGCTAAGGAAGACATTCCAATAAGCTCATCACCACCTATCTTATTATCATATTGGACAGGGAACAGAGGATCATTCCAAAAGCTATAGAAGACAAAAAGTTGATCAATATAATAATCAATCTCCTTTTGAAACAAAGACCTCCAAATCTAAGGATGTATGAGAAGAAATCAAACCCTAGAATGGTAAATAGTAGCTATTTTTGATACCTGATCATTCATAGCTCAGGTCCCTATAAATATTAGGGACTGTAAAGCACTAGAAGAAGGGCAGACCCTACTGTAGGTCTGGTGATAGAGGAAGCACTGTCAATGTCCAGTTACAGGCCCAGAGTGAACTGTGCTTATAGAACTTAAAAACTGATTTAGGAAGGACCAAGATACTGGTATAGTGACTTGGTAACAGTGCTGAGCCCCATGGGAAGGAGTAATCTGTGTTATTTTAGAAAGGCTTTGGATGATCTAGATGAATCCAACCAGCAAATAAACTAGGTTCACAAAGCACTAAAGCAAACAAACAAAGAAACAAAAACCCAGCATGTGAGAGAATAAAGGAGGCCTCTTTAGGACTTTTGAATTGTTGTATTTGAAGTATTGTTAAACTTCTGCTTCAGAGGAGTTTTGAGGTACAAAAATTAATGGTCAGATAAATGCCATGTTTATGAGCCTATGAAAGGCCTTAATACCAGACAAGAAATTTACAACCTGAGAAAAGGTATGTCTTACAGGAGGCTTCCTTATGAACTGGGGATTCATTGACTCCTCACCATCATGCAGAATACTTAGGTTTTAGTGGAGTCAAAAACAGAATACATATTGGTTCATAGTAAATCCCCTAAGCATCAGGGCTAATGTTTGACAGTGGACAGATATAGAGAAAACACCACAAAAGTGAAGCAGGCTAAACTCATTCAGATGGTGTGTAATTATTCATACCTCAGAAGTATAATATGTGCATTCTGGATGAAGATGCCCTAGTAGGACACAAAACAGATTACAGTTCTAGAAATTCAGAATGAGAGTTTGAACAGTAGAGGTAATTATTGTGGGAGGAGGAAGTAGTATCGTTACCAACATAGAGAAAAGGGTGAACAATAAGTAATATAGGTGGTAGCCTGAACATCAAGGTGAGGTACAAAAAGCATTCAGAAATTATAAAGTGTAGAGATCACCCACCTAGCCTACTGTTAGTATTCAGGAATGTGAAATGGCCTGATTTTGGGGTATACTCCCTCAGCTCTAGCCACTAAGAGCACCTCCTGTACACATGTTCCCTTTTAAATAGGCCCTGCCCACCTCCCATCTCTCTCTCTCTCTCTCTCCCTCTCTGTCTGTCTGTCTTCTTTGATTTCTTCT